>JAEIFU010000292.1:0-163139 GCA_018904235.1 Lordiphosa stackelbergi | reverse complement strand
TTTGTCAAACTGTTATCGCATTTTCCGAGTTTGATGTTGCACGTCAAATGTAAGAACAAACTCTGACAAACTTGTGATGATTGTCCGGGTATTTTAATTGCTAGGACTTTTGTAAATCAGTTTGGATATCTAATTTGGATAATAATTTGGATAATGGTGTAACATAAAGTAAAATAATACAGTTTTGTTATTAAATTGTCCGGGCTGCATGGGTATAACCAGGGTTCGAGAGCCATCAACCGGCTCTCGGCTCGAGCCACAACGGAGACCGTTTTCGGCTCGTGGGGCCCAGCTCTCTTTTCTGATGTGTGATTCGCGATATTATTCTAACCCATTTAGCGACTGTCGACTTTGAAAATCGCGAAAATAATACCAAAGAGGATAAAAAATAGAACGTTAACACAAATTAAGTGAAAAATCCTGCTAGGAATCAATGCCTGAGCGCAATTTGAAGATAACGGATCTCTATGGTAATAAGACCACTAATTACTTAAGAAACTGCTTTTCAAGTCCATAAACGACCACACATAACATTGCCATCAATTTGACATAAACCACGATAAACCATGGAAAAGACCAATGCTAAAGAATATAGTCAAATCGATTTGAACCACTTTCGTTACTGACAAATCAGTAAATCGCGGAAAATAATACCAAAGAGGATCAAAAATTGTAACTATGCGAAGCAAAATGTACTTCCAATCAGCTATGGGATCGCCATGGTAACAAAACCGCTAATTACCTAAGAAACTGCTTTTCAATGTCAACACAGAACTGTATGCCCTGTTTATGACAATACTGAACCGCGACAATTACCATGGAAGATCAATGCTAAAGAATAAAAACGCAATATGTCTCGAACTGTGATGCAAACATGGTTATATCGACTCGCCTATTGACGCTGGTCAAGAATTAATATGATTTATAGGGAGGGCATTCTTACTATTTTTGATCCTCTTCGGTATTTTTCCGCGATTTAATGATTTGTCAGTAAAGGAAAGTGGTTCGAAATGTTCCTTGTGATCT
Source organism: Lordiphosa stackelbergi (assembly GCA_018904235.1). NCBI lineage: Eukaryota > Metazoa > Arthropoda > Insecta > Diptera > Drosophilidae > Lordiphosa > Lordiphosa stackelbergi. The sequence continues at coordinate 162,113 of JAEIFU010000292.1, read as the reverse complement.
TGACTATATTCTTTAGCATTGGTCCTCGATGGTGTATATCGCGCTTCAGTAGTGTCCTAATCATGACTATGTAATTATAATTTGTGGTATTGGAAAGCAGTTTCTTAAGTAATAAGCGGTATTATTACCATGGAGAACCATTAGCTGCGAATGGCTCTTATGCATTGATCCTAGCAGTTTTCTCTTGATAGGGAGTACAATTTGTTTGGAATTGTTACCATTTTTGATCCTCTTTGGTATTTTTCCGCGATTTAATGATTTGTCAGTAACGGAAAGTGGTTTTAAACTATTCTTATGATCTTGTCTATATTCTTTAGCATTGGTCTTCCATGGTATTTATCGCGGTTCAGTATTGTCAAATTCATGTCAATGTTATTATGTGTCTTCGTTTGTGGACTTGAAAAGCATTTTCTTAAGTAATAAGCGGTCTTATTACTATGGAGATCCGTATACAGTGAATAGATTAGAATAACTCGAGAACCACACAGTCTGTGGCTCCCAGCGAAGAACAGAGAGCTGGGGCTCACGAGCCGGACAATTTCATTAGCCAGATATAAATGTATCGCACCGAGTCGATAATTTGACGGCGGCTATCGACATATCACATTAGTTTCTGTGAAACATAAATTTAACGCACACAAAATTTGCGAGTGTGATTGAAACTTTCGATGTTTGGACAAATTTCGATTAATTTATTTGACGTGTGTGTAAACACTAAGACAAATTCGAACACAAATCAGTCAAACTCCGCCATGACAGTTTGATTAAATTAATTTGACTGTGTGAACTTGGCTTAATAAATGTTATCGAAACTCCGATTCGCAAGTTCGAACCGAAATTTGCTAACTTTTAATATTCGGAAATTTTAGGTTCGAGGTTTTTATGAGAAGATTTTTTATCGAAACTTTGTTCAGACCCAGTTTTACCCGAATTTAATAAAGTTATACTCACAAATTGAACTCGTCCTTGCTGAGAAAAACCACACTTATGCCTATAACGGGAGCAATAATATTACGAAAGATTGCACCATAGATTGAGGTAATCAGTGTCGAGGATTTGAGTACGGCTAGCGAGAGATAGGTTTCATGCCAAAGTCCACAGATGATATCCGGCTGCAGTTTTCGCAACTGGTAAATAGCCAGGGGAGAGCGACTGATGACAATGGTGCGCCGTATGAACGTCTCGTGGGTAGTCATAAATTTCTTCAATTCAGCAAGCATTCGTGGGCTGTTGTCATGTAGTCTCAGAAACAGGGTAGATTCCGATGCCTCCACATCCAGAAACTCGGAGAGCTGCTTAAGAGTGGCCACAGATTCGGCCTCGTATTGAGAACTGGAAAAACTCAAACCTGTCAATGGGAATCCACAACAAATTGGCTGTTGCTTACCCCATTGGATGCTGCTCTGAGATATTTACTTGCTGCAGTTCACCAAGCGTTCGTTGAGCTACATTCAAGCGTAGCGGATGGGCTATAACAATTTCACCGCAAGACGTTAGACCGGCATCCAATAGAACATTGCGATAACCACGTGTCAGGCACTGGGAGTGAGAGAGGTGGAGTACAAAAGGGGGTAGGTTATTGATTTTGTTGCTTTGCAACCACCGATTGGCGTTTGCCGGCTGACGTCACCTTTTTGATAGCTGCCTTGGAGTTCTCCGGCGCATCATAGCCAGCTCCGCGGTTCGCTATGGCCCAATAGCTGGGCCAATCATCCGGCGTACTTAGCAGGCTCAGCAATCGCTTCTCGTTGGGACTGCGCTGGAGTTTCACGAACTTGGCGACCACACACATAATGATCAGTGTAAGGGTGCACCAGGGTATGGCCAAATTGCAGAACAACCAGAAGACATTCAGGCAGAAGAAGATTAAGCTCACCGAAAAGCACAGTAGCTGGTAAATCATCTTCAAGCAGAGCCACAACCAGCGCCAGTACATTCAGCAAAGAACTGTCGGAAGGGGCGGGGAGGGAAGAAATCGAAGAAGATGAGCCCAACAGTGTCTGTTGTGGTGTCTATTTTTACACCAACTATGCGTATTTGTAAGTTTTACATTTGCACTTACCCCAAATAGAATTTAGAATGCGTGCCGTGCCGCCGCCCACCCCGCTGTCGCCCTCACCTTTTACCTAACCACTCCCTCCCACAGCACGAGTGCTTTTGTTTAACCGAAAGGGCAGATTTGCCGTTGACTGACTTATATGTGGTGGAGCGAATGGGCTGAAAATTGTGCAATTTTTAAAAGTAAAAGATTTCGTAATTGTAACGGACGGTCGAATTTAATAAACTTTTTTGTTTGGTTTGCTGAACATTCGTGCAGCGTTGCCAAATCAGTTTTTTTCTCGTAATTTCCAGCTGTTTTTTTTAAACCTTACAGCGGGAAAATTTTTAGAAACAGCGGGAATTCTGGCTTTTTTCAGCTTTATTTTATTTTGGATCAAATCTTTCGTTTTACACTTCCGTCAGTCAATTAACGACACCTCTAATGTGACCTCTAATGTTGAAACAAATGTAAAAGAGGAGAAATGTGGTTTTCTTTCCCCTTCGTCCCGCCAAAAACAGCTTTTTTCACGTCAAATGTTGGCAGCACTGCCTACAATCTATCGATTGTCACGGCTGGTCTATCGGACTATCTGGAGCTGAATCTTGATGAGGAACTGGACGTGGACACGGTCTCCGATCAGCAACAAAAATGAATTCCAACAGCGATCTCTGGCATTATCTTCAGAATTAATTGACTCCCAACTACTACTCTTCCCGCCAGTGACAGCAGCTGTGCCATGCCCAACAGCGGACACTTGAGCAAATGCAAAGACGTCTTTAAGCCTTTTTTGCAGAATTAAATGGACCCCAAATGGCACCTGAAACCACATATCATCCCATTAGCAACGTTGCCGGGGCAACGAAAATAATTCTCATTTTGTTCATTCACAAAACTCACCTGTTACTACAGACAGGCGGCAGGCTACGACACAGCATTATAGGCGGCGTCTGGTCTACCCACTGTCACGTCATTCTGCCCTAAATTCCAGATGCAAGCTCATTCCAGTTTCTGCAAGCAGACGTATGGCATATTTGAGGCTCAGCATTAATCAGCAACGGCTGAAATACTCGGAATGTGCCCTCTAGTTCAGGCGCAAATGCTGACGGACTCCATACAACAGCAGACGCAGCGCCCAACTAATCCACAGAGCGCGCCCTTTGCTATGGCCACGCCCAGACACCAGGCATATGGGTGTCCAACTGTCCCTAAATAGGTGCACATCCAGTCAGCGGACTTTGGTACGGCCCCAGCTAATCCAGCAGCAGCAATTTGCAATTTTGCTCGCTGGGCCGCTGCATCGGCCATAGCACAACCAACACACAGCTGTCCTTCGCCGCCATGAAAGACGCGTCCGCTAGAATTTCCGTAGATGATCTACAAATTTAAATTAATTTTCTCACTTTGTATACATTTATTGGCACGCCAGCAGACCAGCATTGCCAGCGTAATATTTGGCAAACAGCTGTTCTCCTCGCGGGCATTTTTACCAAAGTTATTCACCACGTTACTTAAGGGGTTATTCTCCATGTGGAACATTTTTTTTCTATTTTTTTTTTGCATTTTTTTAGCGTGGAATTTTCGGCTGGTTCTTTAATTTGTATGGTAACATGTTGTTGCCTCAGATCGATATCGGAATACTTTTGGTTACTTTCAAAGCAACTCTTTCGGACTGTCAAGCCACTTTTCTACAGTTTTACTAAACCGATTTTGATGAAATAATATGCAATCGACGCAGATTTGTTACCATTTTAGAACTGCATATTTTCATTTTTGATTATTTTGGTTTTTTCCCAAAAAAAATTATTTCAAACTATAAACGCGACTATCTCGAAACCACGTTTTTCGAACTGGCGGCCATGACATCTCCAATTACACTGAACCGATTTTGATGATTAAAACTGAAAATCAACGCAGAATTGTCACCATTCTGGTCTGAACCTAAATCATAATTTTAAAAAAATTTTAACTATTTTCTTTACACTAAACTACAATAAAAGAGCCAAAAATCGATTTTTCATTTTTTAATGGCCACCATTTTGTCAAAAAAATCACAAAATTTTTTTCGAGGTTCAGACCAGAATTACATTTGTTCTGATTATAACCCCATTTTACTTTTCATTTCAGACATTGTGGAGACCTGGAATCATGGCCGCCAGCACAATAACTTTTTTTTTTACACCCTTTTTGACGGCCGATAACTTTTAGAACAGCCCTCGCATCGAAGCATTAAAAAATTTTTTGTATACTCTAATCTGTTTGTAACATAAATGTCCAAAAATCAGCCTTGACATGGAGAATACCCCTTAACTTCTTTCAAATATTTGGGCTTGTTGTTTTTGAAATACTGAAACGAATATGTTACTTGACTACATATAAATATAAACCCACATCTCACCGACTTCACTCCCACATCCATGGCAGCAATGCGCCTACTTTATGGTACACTTGGCCTTTGATTTTTATTTTGTATTATTCTGTAGCTCCGAACGAAGTCATTTGAAAGCATGAACTAAATCTACGAATGGACTTTAAAAACAGGCTAGAATCTGGAACAGTGCCGATGAGTAAGCTGTTATATGGCGTCTCAATTTCCGGAGGTTCCACTTTTGCTGATGAGCAACACATCTCGGCGGACTCATTTTTGAATTTGAGCGCATGACAATTGGGAGCTCCAATATGGACTTTCGAATGCGCGGAATATTCGATATCTGACTCATACTCGAATGAAAGACGAAGGAACGAAACGGATGTAAATGCTCGATGTACTTGTTAGCGTTGTCAGTCAATTCTTCTATGTGTGGCTTGGCTCCAGTTGGTCTTTTTGTCTTCGCACAACTTGTGCCACTTGGGATTGAGGAGAACCCAGATGCGACATTCTGACAGGCGTATTTTCATTTAGTTCATGTAATTGTTGATCTGTTCTTGCTGCCGTAACATTTCGCATAACGGCCCAAATAACCACCCCTACGTTTTGCTGGCATTGCTTTCAGTAACACACTGACACACACACATACAGATAGGCAAAATTGAAGGCATTGATGAAAAACGATATTCCAATATTTTAGTAATTTTACAAAATTTGCACAGTAAGAAAACACAGACTGACACAGATGAGCAGCCTGCTGCGTTGTCAATTCAAAAAAATGCTCTGCAGAGGGACACCCAAAAAAAACCCAAATTTTGCATTTAGTCATAAAATAAAATCACGAATCGAATACACTGTTAAGCCATGGCGCTTGTCTGTCAGAATCATTTTAAATGGTGAAAAACTTCTCTCAACATCGCAGTACGTCAGCGGAGCTTATTTATACTGCAAAATAAAGGCTGCAGATACACCATCAATTATGTGGGACCCATTGTCACTGTTAATTGTTTCGTTGACCTTTTTAATAGTTTTGAAATCTGGGCTCTGTTTTTCAAAACTTGTTCCAGCTTAGTGCGCAACTCTGTTCCCATACTATTTGGAACCCTACTCAATACCGAATGGGCTTCTTTCAGTAATTCCATTCCACTCTGAAGTGAATTCAATGAGTTCTCAAGCTTCTGAATTGTTATTGGCAAGGCTTCAAAGTAATTTTTGATAGATAGCAGATCCGATTGGAGTTAGTTTTCTTTAATGAACCTGGCATCTCCCGGATCTAATATGTTAACAACCTAAATTTTTTAGAATGGTTAGAAACAATTAAAAATAATAAATAAAGAACAACAGTCTTTGCCTCACAATTGCTTTAAGTGCGCTTCAATCAGTCCCATGGTTGTAATTGCCTGGAAGTTCAATCATTTAACATTTCCTTATATTGTGCACACGGTGAGGCGACTTCAAAATAATTTTTTCTCAGATATATAGCTGTTAACTGTTGGGAAGGGTGGCTAATGCTTTCAGCTACTCAATGTAATCCGTGAGCCAAACACGTTATATGCAAAGCTTTTAAGTTTTCTCCAGCTTTTATCATATACGCTGCTGCGTCCGTTACCAACAGTAAAATATTTTTCTCCACTAAATGCGGCCAAACTTTTCTCAAGCCATTGTTCACAAATCTCAAATATGAACGCGTGCATTTATTTTCATTTAGGCTACCGACAATGAGGTTTGCTATGTATCGTCCAGTTTTGTCTGTAGTTTCGTCTACTGAAATCCAAATGGAACCGTTTCCAATGTCAGTTTTTATGTCTTCGATCGATTGGTTGTAGCATCGGTCCAAGTAGTTTTTACGTATAGTACTTTCGTCCGGAATATTCTGTCCAGTATATTTATGAAGAAATGATTTGAATGTTTCATTGTTTAAAGTCCTGAATGGTAAATTTATCGACACCATGGTCTCGCATAAGTCTGTGTAGAATGTGTTTTCCCTATTATTAATTTGTAAGCCTGCTTGGATAATATGTCGGAAAATATGTCGGTAAAATTATAAATATGCAAAATATGTGAAATATGCAAAAATAACTTAGGTCCAATCTCTCTTATTTTTTAAAAAAAAAATAAAACAAAAATAATATCTTTCGTCCCCCCAAAAAAAAATTTTTTTATATAAAAAACTGTGTTAATTTAACACCTGCCCCCAATTTTAATTTTTCAAAAAATTTTTACTATTTTGAAATCACAAAAGTTTTGCGAAAGTGAAATTGAGAGCATGGCTGTCTTAAAATTTAACGATAAAACGATTTTATGCCGCAGAATTATATCTTTTATACAGAAAGACAGTACTTATTAAGCTGCCCTCTTACTTCACATCCTTCCCTAACCCCATCCACCATCTCAGTCTCTTTCTCTTTGTAGTTTCTTATTTAATCCCAATTTGTATTATTTAAAATATCAAATCATATTTCATTTATTAGCTAACAATTATGTTTCAGTTCACACTTTGGTTAGCAAACGTATCCAGCGTCGTATGGTGGGATGAGCCAGTCTGGTATAGACACCTGGATAATAAGGATCCGCACAGCCCACGCCCCAAGAAACGATGCCAATGAGCTTATTCTGTGCACTAATGGGTCCTCCACTGTCACCTATAAAAATGCCAAATAATTATGTATACTCTCTCCGCTTCAGTGAACGTTACTCACCCTGACACGCATCCGTATTGCGTGCTGCCGCACAGAACATACTAACACAACAATCGTGCGGATATTTAATTAGTTACTTTTTGTCAATGTATCTCACTCGGGGCTTCACTTACGCTTCGGTGACTCCTCCATGATCTCGCAGGGCGTTGTGACACTTCTCCTGATTAACCGTAAAAACCGTGGTACTCTTCAATACCGAAGAAAGAACTGGTGTGGTTGTGCTCATATGACCCCAACCGGAAACAATAGCCGATAGGTTCTCTGCGATGGCTTCACCCACCTCGGGCAATCGTATGGGAGCCACCTTGCCGTTGCTATTGCTGGCGGTGAGAGCTCCAGCCGCAGTTCGCAGCAAGGCCACATCGAAATTCATGTCCTTGGCCTCGTACGAAGGATGCTTGTAAATGGCCAGGACCTGTTGCACATTCCCGCCGACCGAACGCAGTATGCTGCCCAGACGCAGGGTAAACTCCTGCGGTGAATGTTCGTGTCCATCAATGCAATGAGAAGCGGTTATGGCCCAATTATCGCTCAAAATGGAAGCTCCACAAATGTGTATGGTTTGACGGCGCAGCGAGAGCTGATAGGGGAATTCACCGTCGCTGGCGTCCCGTCCATTGACAATGCGACTATCCGGTTGACGTTTCACCACCGATCCCGCGAAAGCCAGGGGACTTAGAAGTAGGAGTAGATGTTGGAGTAGAAGAAGCTTCTGCATGATCATGCCGACCCTTTCAGACTAAACTCAATATTTGAAATCAGACTCGATATATTCTCCCCCGTATCGAGGTGAATTGCACTTGGCCTTTGCTAGATATCAAAGCGTTTCGTTATCTTATTTCTTTAGAAGTGTGAAGCTGCTTCTGGCTGTGTAATTAAGCATTGTCAATAGAGGGTTTTTTCTCGATGATGTGGTGGTGATTCGATTATGATTTACAGCCCCACTCCACTGATGGCATTGAACTTCCGCATGAGTGCAAAGGTAGAGGTGGAGTGCTGGATAAATTGGCTTAGGGGCTTACAAATAAACTCAGCGAAATTCAATTAAAGGCACATGGATTTTATGTTTTATGGGAAATTAGATGAGAAATGAATCAAATTTTTATTAAATAATAAAGTGAATAACGATATTAGTTCAACAAGTAAGAGTGTTGCGGTCGAGTACCCCGACAGCAAAATACTCTGTTCCAAGTAATGTGGTTCGTATAGCTTTGAACTAATTTTATTTTAAAAATTATTTGAATAAATGGGGAGGCGCACTTGCATATCTTCGGTGTTTTTGCTCGGATCTTATAGTGGTATACAGAATAGACACATATTGGGCCTTACTGAATATATATTAAGTCACTAGGTTCAAGCTTAAAAATTGTAGCTGAGACAGTTTTTCGCGGTTAGAAGAAGGAGAAGGAGGAATTTGCCAAATCTGGAGCAAACTTGATCTGGATACAGTATACATCTACATACATGCAAAAATTTGTGGCTCTACCTCTTATAGTCTCTGAGATCAACGCGTTTATACAGAGAGAGAGAGACAGTTTTTCGCTGCTAAATGATGGAGGAGGTGGAATTTCCAAATCTGAAACAAACTCTATGTGGGTACAGTATACACCTACATACATGCCAAAAATTGTGGCTCTATCTGTTACAGTCTCTGAGATCGACGCGTTCATACAGACAGACAGACGGACAGACGGACATGTCTAAATCGACTCGGCTGTTGATGCTAATCAAGAATATATATACTTTATGGGGTCGGAGGTGCTTCCTTCTGGCTATTACATACATTTGCACAACTTCATGATCCCCTTTTTCCCATTTTTAATGGGAACAGGGTATAAAAACGAGAGCGTAGTTTAAAGTCGGCTCTAACCGACTTCGATATACCCGTTACTCATGAAAAAACATGTTTAACAGTGTTCCCGCGTTCTGACCATCCGAAAAGTATGCAACATTTTTTAGGGTTGGAGGGGTGATAGCCGGGGGGGGGCTTGCGTCACTTTTTTGCTCATAACTTGAGAACCATTCATCCGATCTTTATCATTTCTTCGGCAAATCGATTTATTTTTGCTAATTTCTAACTATCTCTAGAAAAAACGAATCGTATATCTTTAAAACTGTAGGAGATGAAACAATTTTTCCAAATTGCGGGGGCGGGAGGGGGCGTGGCCACAATTTGAAATAAACTTGATCTGCGTGCAGATAAAAGAAGCATTTGTCCCATACATGTCAAACCTCTATCTCTTACCATCTCTGAGATCTAGGTGTTCATACAGACGGACGGACGGACGGACGGACGGACGGACGGACGGACAGACGGACAAGGCTAAATCGACTCGGCTGTTGATGCTGATCAAGAATATATATACTTTATATGGTCGGAAATGATTCCTTCTGCCTGTTACATACATTTGCACGACTTTAGTATACCCTTTTACTCTACGAGTAACGGGTATAAAAACGAGAAAGGCAAAGCTAACTTCGTCTGTACCGAAGTTTTGATACACTTGAAATAGCTTGTCTCAACGGTTAGCGACTTCGACCAAACTTCGCAGATCAGCTTAAAAACATTACATATTACCCATGACCGTGTTTGAGAGCAGTAATATTGAGAGCAAAACAGTTTTTCTCACTAAAATCCATTTTCCGACCGAACATTTGTATGGCAGCTACAAGAAGTAGTTATCCGATCCGGTCGGTTCCGACATATTAGCAGCGTGCAGTAAAATTTGCAAAGTTTCAGCTCGATAGCTCCAAAACTGAGGGACTAGTTCGCGTAGAAACAGACAGACGGACAGACGGACGGACGGACAGACGGACGGACAAAGCATAATCGACTCAGCTCGTCATGCTGATCAAGAATATATATACTTTATGTGGTCGGAGATGATTCCTTTAATGCGTTGCAAACTTCTGGGCAAAATTATAATACACTTTTCAAGTGTATAAAAACAATATACATATTATTGTCGAAGAAAATGATGATTAATATTGAGTCCAGCATCCAGATTTTGAAATCACTTCAAAAATTCGTTTTGGCATTGAGAGTATGATTTTTTGAAACCGTGAAGGTGGAATTTTGGCCCATTCACTGACTACAGCAATTCTGAGCACTTCCACCGACTAGAATTTGCGATGACCAGCATATAGACGTCGTGCCAAGTTACCCCACTTGTTCTCTATAGGATTTAGATCTGGGGAACGTGCTGGCCACTTCATAACATCGATCTGCTTCTCCTGAAACCAATTAACGCTGAGTCGTAATACATGTGTGGCAGCGTTATCCTGCTGAAAAATGGTGTCTGAAGTAAGTTGCTGATCCAAAAAGTTTATTAATTCTTCATCCAACCTGGTTATGTTCTTTTTCGAGATCATACGCCCATTCACTTTACATATGGGGGTCCTTCCATAATAACTAAAACCAGCCCATATCATTAAGGAACCTCCTCCAAAGTTCCGCTCAGTAGAAAAGGATTCGGGCTTCTTCATATCGTGCCAGTAATAATTAAAACCATGTGTTTTTCGGCAAACTCCAATCTTGCAACTTTATGCGATTCCTTTAAAGCTGGTTATGACTTCATTTTCTTCCAAATTAGCCGAATACTTCCAGATAATATTTGCTTTACACGACGCTTAGTAACGCTTACAATTGTAAGTCATCTCTTATTTGCGATGCAATTGCATTTTTTGTAAGCCAGCCCGAATTATAGCGGATTTTACACGAGAAGAAATCTTTTGATTATTATTATTTGATCGATTTGTATTTTATTTATGCTTTAAATTGATTACATCATCCACTGCAGATGGAGATCTTTTCAATTTAATGGTAATTTGCCTATTAGACATGCCAGTATCCTAGTAAGCAAGGATTTTGGCTGTTTCTTCAGATAATAATGTTTTTCCCTTTCCCATATTAATATTGAGGGAAATTTTCAATAGGATGTAATTTGTATCTGTTTAAATTAAACACGTATACATAATCAAACTATCAAATTATCTTCTTACTTGAGGACTTGAAACACACTGCCTTTAATAGAATTTCGCTTCAAAACGTTCACAAACTCTGAATAATGGGCAAGCTTTAGACTAAACTAACTGTCAATGCGCTCTTTAAACTAAAAATATAAATAGAGAGACCAATGTAAAAGGGAGAATAGGATTGGAAGATGCCTTCTGGTTCCAATGCATTTCTAGGGGACTAAACTGACCTGCCTTTAATTGAAATTCTGTGAGCGTAGTTACGTGGCCCAATAAATCGAATTTTCCTGGGAAGACCCTTAAATTTATTAATGTAAAAATTATGCTCATATTAAGGTAGATTTTAACTCTATTTGAAAATGTATTTGTAATGGAAATTTATATGGATTATATCGATTCGGCTGTTGATGCTGATCAATAATATATATACTTTATAGGGTTTGAAATAATTCCTTCTCCCTGTTACATACTTCTGCGCAATCTTAGAATTCTTTGTATATAACAAAGAGGAGAAATTAGTAATTAGGAAATAAAAACTAGAAAACAAATTGGGAAGTCAAAAATTTGGAAAAAATTGAGAATTCAAAAATTAGTATATATGTATATATATATATATATAATATAACTCGAAAAAAGCAAACTAGAAAAAAATTTGGAGTGCAAAAATTAGGAAAATCTTAAATCCCAAATATCTGTTTCGGGTCTCGGTTTCGGTTATTTGTTCAGTAAATGTACTAAATTTAAATTTCTTATACAGAAGTATACAGCTAACTGAAGGGTATGGGCAGCACATCTAAAGCCGTTTTCCTTACTCAATTTTAAAATCGTCTTGAAGATGCATGGCCGTGTGATGCGAAAACATCTCCTCAGTTGCCAGAGTTCTCACAACAACATATTGTTTATTTATGCCTGCAACAAAAATGAAGAAATCTTTTTAAAAGAAAATTAATGACCGATCCATGCGAGTCAAACCATAAATTTCAAGGAAAACCATACAACCATATATTTATATATACATATACATACATACATTCCCCCATCGTGTCAGAGTCGTTATTAGTTATTTTGTAATTTTGTTAGTTTTTCTTTGTAAGTTTTCTTTGTTGAGTTGACAGCCTTTTTTTGTCGACTAAATAAAGAAATAAATAAACAAATACTCCTTTTGAATGTTCTTTTATACATATACTAGCATAAAGCCCGTCGCGCTTCGCTGCGCCTTTAACAGTATAGAACCAATATCAGAATCAGTTTGAAGTCAATCGTGAGAGCCAAATATTTACCAAAATTAAAAATATTCTCTAAATTTGTTTCCTCTGTAAAGCCCCGAAATCGAATCATACATACATAGGCTTGAAGTCAACGTTTTACTTCTTTGCTTTTTCACCGTTACGACTTTGCTGCTGCGTTCTTACCACCCCCATCCCACTCCACCCATTCCCCACTCACCTCTTTCACAACTTCCACACGTTTCCCACCCACATCCCTCCCACTTCCCTCCTACATCCCATCCACTTCCCACCTACATCCCACCCACTTCCCGCTCACATCCCACCCCCATCCCTCCCACTCTACACCAGATTCCCACTGACTTCGCACAAACTTCCCTTCACATCCCTCCCACTTACCGCCCACATCCCACCAACATCCCGCCCACTTCCCGCCCACATCCCATCCACTTTCCACCTACATCCCACCCACATCCCGCCCACTTTTCCAGGAATTTTCCGGCGTTGGGTCAAATTTTCCAACATCGAAAAATCACATCTCAATTTATTTCATTTACTATTCTAACAAACCAAGATTCAAGTCGATCAGGTGAAAAATATTTTTTTCATGCAGAATTTTCCGGCCATTTTCCACGGTGTGGAGTTTTCCAAAATTGGGAAAACACGTGTCGAATATTTTGTGTACTATGCTTGCAAACCAAGTTTCAAGTCAATCGAATGAAAAATAAATTTTTACAATACAGACTTTTCCGACACTTTTCCGACTTTTCCGGGTGGGATTTTCCGGAAAATTGGAACACAGTTATTGTTGAATTTTCATAAAGATCTTTGAAAATGAGTTTGAATCTGATCGGATAATAAACAAAAAAGTTTCATACAACAGTTTTCCATGAATTTTCCGTCTTTGGGGATGGATTTTCCAAAATTTGAAAGTCACTTTTTTTATGTTTCGTTATGTGTAATTTTGAAAATGAGTTTGGCGCTAATCGCTGGCAAATAAAGTTTCGCCCATACAACCTTGACCACCCACTTTCCACCCAGGGGGGTGAATTTTCCGGAAGATTAGTATGCAGTTGTTGTTGAATTTTCATATAGATCTTTGAAAATGAGTTTGAACTTGATCGAATGAAAAACAAAAAAGTTTCATACAACAGTTTTCCGCGAATTTTCCACATTTCCCGACAGAATTTTCCAAAATTCGTTCTTAGTACTCGCTTTCAGCATAAGACAAAACTGCTGTGAAAATCTCATCTTCCTATCTCTTATTGTTTCGGCTGTGCGACGGTCACCAGTCAGTCAGTCAGTCAGTCAGGTTGAACTCTTATAAATATAGATTGTTTTTTATTTTATTAATTTCTTGTTGTTGTTTTTTAACTTGGTGTTGCAGTTTTTCAATTTTTATTTGCTTCGATTTAAGTTGTGATTGTTGTTTTTTGAGTTGTTGTACATTTTTTTTATTTGCACTGTGTTTCTTTGTAGTTGCCTTGTCAACGAAAAGACGCGTCCACCTCTGCCTTGATTCATTGTGTTTATGATTACTCCCAAATAAGAACGCCTACAAAAGCAATTCCTAACGCTCCTGATCTCTACTGTGCTCTCACGCACACATTGAAATCGAGTCTCTTCAATTTATGCTCTCTGTGTTTTGCTTTTTGCGTGCGCTCTTTGCTCTCTGCTGTAACTGTAAAGCAAAGAAATTAAATTGGAGCTAATGGCTGGCAACCATGTTCACCCACTTTCCACCGAGAGGTGGTTGATTTTCCGAAAGACTGGTATGCAGTTATTATTGAATTTATTTTATAGATTTTTGAAAATAAGTTTGAACTTGATCGGATGAAAAACAAAAAAGTTTCATACAAAAGTTTTCCGCGAATTTTCCACATTTCCCGACAGAATTTTCCAAAATCCGTTCTTAGTACTCACTTTCAGCATAAGATAAAACTACTGTGAAAATCTCATCTTTCTATCTTTTATGGTTTAGGCTGTGCGACGGTCACCAGTCAGTGAGTCAGTCAGGTTGAACTCTTTTAAAAAAAAAAACATATAAAAATATAAAAAAAATTAAAAAGGGAAAAAAAAAAAGAAGGCGGCGGAAAAAACAAAAAAAATAAAATAAAAAAAAAAAAAAAAAGAAGAAAAAAAAAAATTATATTATTCAACCCTCTTCCCCAAAACAAAAACAGCGCGCCAAAAAATAAAAAACCTGGTTATTACTGTGAAAATTTTTTTATAAAATTATTTAAAAAAAATTTTTAAAAATTAAAAAAATACATATTAAAATTTATTTAAAAAAAAAAAGCTGCCATAATTTTTAAAATTTGGTTCTTATTTTATTCTGATTCTGTATCGTCCCTAGAACTAGTATGCAAAAAAGTAGCCAAATCCATCTAGTTTTAGCATTTAAGAAAATATAAAACAAATAAAAACGCAATTTTAAAGTGTCATTTTGTCAAAACACTTATATGCTCAGTAAAGGAGCTCAAATAGAAGTAAAAATTAATGATTCTAGATAATTTTGACATGCTAAACCCGAATATGGTTATATAAACTAGATATCTTCCATGGATTAGATTTATTTATTTCTTCATCTTCCTAGTGCTACAAGGAGTTCCTTAAGTTAATGCACTAGTCACAACAGCAATTTCACTTAAATTAAATTAAATTAAATTAATTTTACAAACAATTTTTTTTGACAGTATAATAAGACATTTAAAACTAATTTACATAAATCAATATATACTTAATTTTTACACAAATATATATATATTTATTTTTTTTTTTTTTTTTTTTGTTTTTCTTAAATTGTAAAGTTAATTATATATTATTATTATTTTTAAAGTGTTCCATTAAACTATTAATAAATTTATGTGTGCTTGAAATTGTTTTCAAAGAATAGGGTAAGTTGTTCCAGAGCTGAATAGCATGATAATAAATTGATTAGCTGCCAACTTAAATTAAAATGCAGAAAATGGCTCATCTTACCCCTTTGTAGTACATTCAAATCTCGTAGAATCATCTCATTTTTAAATTTTCGATCTCAACATTTAATAGTACCCAGCAGCGCACAGCTAAATGGGGCGAGCCCACATCATGCATTATAACAGCCCACAAGTATAAAACACTATCACTACACTTTGAATACCGAGTTGTCATGGAGTTTGTCAAGTCTTCGAAGCTTCTTTTGTCGTTGCGTTTTTATTTGTTTTATATTTTTTAAAATGCTAAAACTAGATGGGTATAGCTACTTTTTTGGGTAATAGTTCTAGGGACGATACAGAATTAGAATAAAATAAGAACAAAATACTACCATTTATAGAAAGCCTCTTTTTTGCAATAAAAGTATAAAATGTAAATTTTTTCCTGTCTCAAAATACTTTCTTGACATACTGTATGTTAAAGGTTCATGGTATGTACTAGAGCCCTGCACGAGTCTACTCGTAGTGCCCTTCGAATCCCTTTTCAAAAAAACAGTTCGAATACAACAGCTCAGGAAATGTTTCCGAATCGAATAGGTTAGTACCTGCCTTTCCATAATGATCTATTTAAATATGACTGCAATTTCGTTTTAATTTTTCGGCATCGGGATCTTCTGAGAAGCTCCTCAATTATCATCTTATTTCATTTTTATCATCTGCCCCGATTTGGACTGTTGTCGTCTCTGCTTCGAGGCTTTGGCTTGTGGTCTCCTTAAAACATTTTGGTTAAGTGTTGCAAGATTTGTTTGCACTCCTACAAGCGAAGAGATTCTTCATTTCCTCCCCGTTTTCTTTTAAGCAAAAAGTGACCAGACGTTGCTCCGTCCGTATATTACATTTTCCCGATATGAGGTCCAACTTAACCTCTTGCAGACTAAGATTTACTGCGCTTGAAGAGTTCTGTTTTTTTAATAGTTTATTTATTTTCGTTCAAGAAAATACCAAAATCTTTAGCAACACTTGCCGCTGAGTCCATTTCGTTCATTTCGACACAAACAAATGATATGTTTTTTCAACTTGGGAAGAGCAAACACTTTTCTCTGAAATAATTTAAATTTATTGCTCTGGAATTTCTGATGCTGAACCCTACGAGCTATGTAATCATTGCGTTCAGCTGGTTTGTTCGAGTTGTTTTGTTAACATGAGCTGTTTGAACTGAACTGTTCAAAACGAATCGTACAAAATATTCCAAATGTCAAAGGCTTTTGAATCGATGAATCGTTGACTCATTTTAGAATAAAACACGAACTGACTTAAAACTCTACTCGTGCTGTGCTCTAGTATGTACATCTAATTGAAATTTTAGGCCTCCAATGTTCGACACATGAGATGATATCAGTGGCAATATTTCCCAGAATACAAGCATTTATTTAAAACTTAAAAAAGTAGGACTACTAGACGCAAAAAAAAATCCCCGTAGAATGGATATTCGAAATACCCAAATTAAAATCCATTTTTTTAAATATCCTTTTCACATTTTTCAGCTCCTTTGGATGAAGAACAAAGATCAATAAAATATTTTTTTCTGATATAACCTTTTAAAGCGAAAATAAATCAACTTCGAAAATATCAAATGGATCCCAAAAAAGGATAGTTGACTATGCAGTCCAAATGGATACCGAAAATATCCTGCGGATCATCAAAACTATCCCTTTTTTTCTCAGTGTAGTAGTAGAAAGAAAAGCCGGAATTACCGTCAATTTGCAACGGTGTCCAGATATGCAAACTAAAGAAATGGTTCAAGCTCAGGGCCCAAAGTTCGTATCCGCAGCATGTAAATTTACGGTGCTGTTAAAACTTTAAGCGCGTTTTTCTCAAAACTGACCACGATTTCTTGAACTGTTAATAGTTTGACTGTTAGCAGAAAGTAGGGTGGAATACTGGGAGAACAGCTTGAGTTAAAGAGCGAATTACTGTTAACGGAGCGTGAGCGCGTTCTCTCGCTCTGTTAATATAACAGTGTCGGCTGAAATGTATCTGAATCGGTTTTGTTATGAATAAAGTGAAAGATTTATTAAATACTACAACAAATGCTATCAGCGCTTACTAATTTAACTATGCGAAGTCCATTTTTAAAATAAAAAACATTGTTTTGTTTTTCTTACCGTTCATTAAGCAGTTTTTAGCATTTGTAACGATTAGAACCTCTAAAGAGAATATATTATTATCAATATCAATCATTAAAACGACTTAAACTAATCAATTGCCACACAAAACACCTAAATCAAGTGATTTAAGGCAAATTTGTGCCCTCACTAGCTGTACTCTTCTAGCGCACGTGCACCTTATGGCCGCTAAAAATTCGAACTTAGTTCGAAAATTCAAATCGCGCGCCCCTCACCAGCTGTTCACTTTTTGAGTAAAATAGTGGCGACGCAGCAAAGTGTTAGACCTTCTTTGAGTTTGAGCGAACCAACAACAACGTCGCGTCGGGCGCGCTTGTAATTTTTTTATTGATTCGTAAAGTGCATAATTATTCAAATTGATTGAGCTGAATATAAATCAAATAATAATCCTTGAATTTGCATGTTTTAAATGCATAGTTTTTATATGTAAACAAGTATTATCTGCGCTTTGTTTCAAGGATTAAGTGTGTGGTGGGTGGCCCGAGCAATCTCAAAGCTGAAATTCAGAACAAGTTCAAGTGTACGTGCAAGTTGAATGCCTGGCCGTTATTAACCAAACCAACAGGACCCATAACCAAAAGGTAGGTAGAACCAAGGAGATGCCAACACAAGACAAGGCGAGTGTGTAACAATCAATAGAAGGGAAATGGAATCATCCCCCGCTTAGTTGTTGTTGTTGTTCTTGTTGCAGGCAGCACGGCCAAAGACGTGTGTGTCGGCTGCTGCTAATCAGGCCCAAAAACTCGTAAAAACGACCAAAACGGGGGTCCGCCTGAGACTGTCAATCCATAAATGGCGGGGCAACTTTGTGTTTAATCTGTTTGCCAAAAATACCACAAAATGCAGACAAATTGTTGCAATTCTGTAAAATTTCCCTTACCCTCCCTGTAAGATCAACGAAGTTGTGTGTTTAATTTATGCAGCAGCAGCAGCAGCAGCTCATCTTAATTTAGCCCTCTCCTACTTGCCATTCAAAAGATTCTGATTGCTTCCCCCAACCTCCACATCTTCGTCTCACAAGTGCAAAAACCCGTTTGGCTTTGCCTCCAATTCATCGCATGCAATTCGCCAGTTTCGTGTGTATTTTGTTTGTTATTTGTTGTTTGTATTGTATAATTCAATTTAAATTGATTTTCTTCTTTTGTGTGTTTTGCGTTGCGTCGCCTTTTGTTTCACTTTTCTTTCGGCATCTGTGTATGTTTTCGCTCTTGGGGTCATCGTCTGTTTGCTCTTGAACCCCAATTTATAATCTCACATAAGTAAATATTAGTTTTTTGCTGTTCTGTTTTTTGAGTCGTTTCTTATTTTGCAATTTCTTTCTATGCCAAAATAATCGAAAGCTGTTTGAGCTTAGCTTGCTTTAACCTCTTGGGGATGGCCTGGCAGACCTGAAAGCGTTAAAAAAAAAAAAAATTCCCCCCACCAAAAAAAACACACAAACACCAAAAAACCCCCCATACAATTCAAAACCACAATAAAAAAACAAATACCCCAAAATGAAAAAGGAACAAAATAAGGATAATAAAAAATCCATATATAATGGATTTAACCTCGGCTAATTTATAAGCTTAATAAATGCCTAACCGGATGGCGCTAGCGGTATTGAATTCGAGCTCTGAACCCGGTATTTTTGGCTCATTCCTTTGTAACAGCTTTTCGAAGATCTTCATTCGAGTTGAACTTTCGTTTGCCAGCATAAACACGACGTGGAATGTTACCACACATGTTCTGAATTGGATTCATGTCTGGAGAACGTACTGGCCATTCAAGAAGCTGGATTTTCTGCTTATTAAACCACTTACGACTGGCCCTTGAGACGTTTATGGCAGCATTATCTTGCTAAAAGATTGTATCCGAGTCCGACTCTTGGTCCAAAATGTCTTTTTAAGAGTTCATCCAATAAATTTAGTAACCTTCTGAACTCGTGCGACCGTTAATCTATAAGAAAATGACGACTAAGCCCGCATGGACAGACATCTAATAAATAAGCCAGAAGGGATATAACGAAACGAATAATATTTTTTGGAGGGAGGAGCTTACAAATGTGGTACTCTCAGATGAGAAAAAGATTAACCTGAATGGGTCAGCTGGTTTTAGTTACTAAAGGCACGACATTAAAGTGTATGAGCTCATTTTGACCTCCCAAAACTGTATTAGCGGCTTTTAGATGTTTTTGAACGCTTTTAGCTATCACAATCGGACCTCTTTGTGCAAGATTAGAGGTCGCAGGAATACAGAGGGCTATTTAGACTTATTGAATGAAGTGAAAATTATTTTTTTGAAGCAATAGCCGGACCCGGACACCATCTTCAGCAAGATAATGTGCCCATTCTCGTTTTAAGGGCCAGTCGTGGGTGGTTCACTGAGAAGAATATCCAGCTTTTAGTATGGACAGCGCGTTCTCCGGCATGAATCCAATTTAAAACATGTGGGGTGTTCCTTGCATGTCCTGTTTATGCTGGCGGACGAAAGTTTTACTCGACTGAAGAGCTTCGAAAAGCTGTTACTGAGGAATGATTATTGTATGTAATGAATTCATGATTAGCGCCACCCGGTTAGTCATTTTAAAGCTTATAAAATAGCCTGGAGGTTAAATCCATTATTTACTGATTTTTTATTATCCTTATTCTGTATCCTTTTAACATTTTTTAAGACTGGCTTTAATTAAATTTCTCAGTAAAAATTGAACTTTTTTATAAAAAATGCCGTAAACATGCTTTAACTTTAATAAAAATATTTGAAATCGTTGATTTTGGGCAAAAAAGATTCATTACATCTTTTAAACAATTTTTATTGAACAAAATATAAGTGGCTTTAATTAAATTTCGATGAGTGTATGTACAATCTGGATCAGGTCGACGAGCCGAATGGATTAAGCTTTGTCCCTCCGTCTTTTCATATATTTCTACTTAAAGTAGTCTCCCTCTTAATTTTTGGAACTGGAAAATCATATCAGAATTCCTTCTTGCTGCATATTTAAAGCAAGCGGGGATTCTTCTATAATATATTTCTTGAACAGTTTTCCCACCTCTTAATCCTTGGAAGTGGATAATTTATTTCGATATTTGATTTAACAACAACTTTGAGAATCGGCCTATTCTCCAGTTCGGTAATTATCGTTTAAAAGGAGTTTGGTACGTATTCCTTGTGTTTTGGTAATAGCCTGACATCTACTTTTGATTCCCTTTTCATCCAATTCCGAATTATTGGTTTCATCGACATCGCTATAAATCTATCAAAAAGAAATCATAACCTTTTTCTAAGGAAAATTTTACTTTGTTGTGGTCTAGGCCGACTCATCAAAGCAACCCATTTTTTATCGCCAGTTATGATTCGTTCCAAATCGGATCGTTCGAGCAATAAGTCGCAGATATTGATATGCTTATTAAGAAGAATTTTCTTCAAAACAGGTACGGCACTAAATAACGATCTTGTTTAAGCTCGTTATTAAGCTTGTCGGCAATCGTTTGTGCTTGATTGTCATCAGCCTCCAATGGTCGGTCAGTGCGTGGTGGGTCTCTAACGTCTATCAGCAGTGTTGCCAATTTGTTCTTTTTGCGGACAGATCTGTCCTTTTTGAAACTGCGAAAATTTTAAAACGTCCCCTATCCGGAAAAAATGCCTTTTTTATTTTATTTTATCCTTTATTCATCCTTTTTTTAAATTTTTCTAAGTCGCTTACACACTTTATCAATTGAAACTAGGTGGCATCTCTTTCATATTGATTTTACGCCTTCGATAAGGATTTTTCAAAGCGATGGGACCCTGTTTTAATTGTGTGTAATCAAAATGAATCGCATCGAGAATCGGTTGATTGCGCTCTAAAGATTCAACATACCGAAAGACGATAATTTCTTACCAGATTCCCGAATAAATATTTTGGACGATGATCTTCAAGAAGACATCTAAGAAATCTTGTACTTGGGCTACGAGTTTGATACCTTCTTAATGGGCAACTTACCGCGTATTTGTGCATTAATACAATTATTCTGCATGCCGAACTTGAAGAAAATAAAAAATAAATTTGATGAAAATATTTTACGGGAATTTAAAGAGCCAATACTTACAATATTAAAGTTATTTTCAAGTTAAATTTTAGATTTTTAGACAACAGCAATGATTTTGAAAAAAAATTATAGCTCAATTCAACACAATTCACGTTGTTTTCGTTTCGTTATGGAAATTTTGAATAGGATCAAAGATATCCATTCATACCAAAATGGCGGGATTTTAAAAAATTTTAAAATCGGCCAACAGTTACTCTCTCAATTTTTGTAACCATTTTGGAAAAAGTGGTTCCGAAATAATAGCATTTAAAAATTCGAAACTGTTTTTAATAAAATTAAAATTATTTTTGATAAATTTCAAACATGGATTTGATGCATTTACGTGTTAGCTTTAACCGAAAAAAATTTTTTTTTATCAAAATCGGTTAAAGAGTTCTCAAGAAATTTGGGTCAAAATGCGTCAAGACGGTAAAAAAAAACTCATAATTTAAGTGAATTATTTTTCCAAAGACAACTTTTATAACTTTTTTTTGAAGTTTTTTTACAAAAAAAATGAAAGGATATAAAATTTGAAAATTACGACGGTCGAGAAAAATTGTATCATAAAAAAAAATTGTTTTTGTTTATTTTTGTAAAACATATTTTCGGATCTACCTGAAAGTTTCACAGGATGATTATAAGATCCAAATAGATAGTTGAAGCAAATAAAAAAAGTTAAAAAAAAAATTTCTAAAGGTATAATTGTTGCTGATAATACCATTCTCGATGAAGTGCTATATGAATTGAACGAAAATATTGATATACATAAAATTTTTTATTAAATTAATAAGAAAAAATTGTTTGTCCTTTAAAAAAAAAATCTGTCCGTTTTCTGTCTTTTTTTCTGGGTTTAAACGTCCTTTTTTTGTGAAGGGGCGTTGGCAACATTGTCTATCAGGCCTGTTCCTGTTTCCGAACCCGTTTATTCGGAATTGGTAAGCGTTGAAATTTTTAAGAAACGATTAAAGAATTGGGTCCAATCTTTTTGCCATCCAGAGGATCGATTTTGAAGGTAATTGGGATTTTTAAGTTAAATGTCAGAAAAGGCTGCCTTATCAATTGACATGTTGACATGTTCGAAACATGAAAATATGTCGAATGATGTATTTAGTGTAAATTCACAATAAAGCCTAGTACGGAGGGCGTTCGAATTTTCCTTCCAGAAATTTACATAATATTCCTTTTTGTGGAATGTAAAAGGCAGTGTGACCAGGTAAACTCAAAAGAAAATTGCGAAATCGGCAAATAAATAAATTGGCCAGCTGATTTGTATTTTGATTATACGATTTAAATAAAATGAGGCACAATGTACAACACAATTGAAGTTGCAGTGGCAGTTATTTAAAGAATTTAAAGAATTTTGGTGTGCACGGGGCCAGATAAATCCAATCATGATTGCTCCATTTCCATTTTGAACATCATTGAGGGCGAGAAGGATACCATTTAGGTGCACATATCGCTGCAACGCAAGATGGCTCGATTCATGCCTTGTGGAGTGCCCTGAAACAAGATGACAAGTTGCTCAAGAGTGGCGCAAGACTTCATCCTGATTGTCTGGTGCAGGAGAATGAGGCAACCACACGAAGTGATTATATGCAATCCTATTCTCAACTGGACACCAACTGCTTCACAAGCCCTTCATGTAAATGCGGTGTCCAGTTGCTTGCCATCTGTGATGTCCCACAAACAGGCACTGTTTTTCACTGCATCAATTAGTACATTTTTGTCCCCATAACTAAAATTTTGCAGATGATTTATTTATTTTTGCCTTGCCTTTTGACAACAGACACAAGGAAAAAATGACTGCACAATATCTCTGGCAGAAATATCAGCTGTTCGATACAGTCCACACGGTTCGTCGATATGGCAACTCTCAAAATTCCTTGTGTGTATTGCTTGGCTTTCTGCGTACCCAACATCAGAATGAGGCAAGGAAAAATTCCTTAAGCAATTTTTTTTATATGGAGTTTGACAGCTGAAGGAAAATTCGATCGCCCTCCGTACTAGGCTATAGCATGAATGTTTTTTTGAGAAAGAAAAGGGTTTTTGGTTTTATTGTCAAAGGAGAAATAAAAAGTGTATTTCCACATAAAACTGCTGTTGCTACGCGATTCACTTTTGTTTTTCTAAAAAAAATTTGAATTTGCTGAAATGGAAGCCAAATATAGAAATATTAAGCGTCGAATTAATATTCATTGGTCAGTTTGCGAGCGGCGTTTCGTTTCCATACAACTACTGAGAAAAGAGAGACTATAAAGTAAAATTCTATTTGTTGTTTGTAAAATTTTGTTAATTGCCATCTGTAGAACTTTCAAAAAAGAAGGCAGCAAAAATTAGACAGAATGGCCGTATAAAGAAGAGCTGTTTTGCCTATATGGAAGCCATGACATTTCTCAAGAGTGTCGCCAACTCTACAAACACTGATTTGCAATATGTTGTTTGTCTTTTAGCACTTTGAAAATCGAACCATAAGTTTCAGGTACTATACGGGATATGATTGCTGTAGTCATCCTAAACTCAAATGACAGGTCCATCATGTTTGACCCAGAAGCTAAGTATCTTAGTGTCACCGCAAGTCTATGAGCCGGTGATACTGGGTCTCGACAATTCGTTTTTTGCTTCTGGATTAAGGGTGCAACCATAGATGCCAGCATGTCAAATGTTTTTGCGTTCACTCTCACAAAGTTTTTAAACTTTCTTGGGATGCCTCTGAGCTCACCATTTAATTTGGCGAACATAATCGTCGTCGTCAACAGCTAAAAAACCCATACCGACACAGACAATTGCCGCTAGCATCTGGCCCTGAACTTTAGACTCCAATCTTAAAAAAATCTTTCTTTCCGAATCGATGCAAAATAAAAACGCATTCCTTTTTTTACAATTTAAATTTAAATCTAGTTGGTTTCTTATTGACAGTTATTGGAACTTGTGCTTTAACTTTGTTCATTGATAAAAGTACTCATTTGACATCATTTTTTGAGTACAATAATATGACGGCATCGTCATTCGTCAATTTGTAATCGATGAATTTTTTATCGACATAACAGTGTGAAGGCAGCCTAACACAATCGGTTTTTGAGAGAGCGATGAACATCGGAAAATTTGTATGCGTACTTCCAAGCGGCAGTGGATTTTTTCGGATCGAAGTCGAAAACGGGAACAGGCTGTGTATCTCCAAAGTTCCAAACGAGCATGCAACGAAATGCAAAAATTAACCGTTATGTTTAATTTTTGTTAAGTGCGAGGTGAAAGTGAAATTGTGAACATTCCTGCATCTGACTTTCTTGTTAAACCAATAAATATGAGTAAACCTTGTTAAACCAATAAATAAGAAAGTATGAAATTAGAGATTGATAAATAAATAAAAAATGCAGAAACGAAAAATTAAGCACTCAAAAAGTGAGCAAGATTTATACAGAACCTCATTACCTCGTGCTCATCACGTCTGAATCGGACGGACTACAGTGCTTGGTCGATTTGAAAAGACAGGGCCTTATGCTAAGTGCCAGACAAGTTTCTTTGGCAGAAGTGTTGCTGTCAGAGAAATATTTTAAAATTCTGAATATGTTATCGAGACCTAATAGAATTGATTTGCCTGCCGTGTGTAATGGCATTAGCACATGTTAATTCCAATCAGAAGGTATCATGATACAGTAGCATGTCTCAAAGAAACAGTACGCTTCTTTAAAGTGATACTGCTCCCTCCAACAGCAGAAACTATTCGATGCAGAATGTTTTCTGACACCTGCTCAGGGATTAGTTATTCTGCTGAACACGCACAATGTAAGTAAATAGCTGCTCGATCATTTAGATTTAACCTGTTCTGGGAAATTGTACTATGTATTGGACCTCAGGGTCGAATCCTCTGCAGAATTTCGGAGGTTGCAAAATTCTATCTATAACCATTTACAACTAAATTGAAATTGTTGTTGCTGTGTGTTGATAGTACAAAACGTGCTAGCCTTTTGTTTGAAAAACTGGGTATGAGGTGATGCTTACAGAAATCCCTAGCATCAGAATTTGTGGCTCTACCAGCACGGTCCATTTGCCTATGGGCTTATAATCTGAGTATTTTGTTGCTACCCAGTATTTATTCTATAAGTGGTTCTCTACACCAAAGCAAATTTCACAATTGGATGTTTATCAAAATGCTAATCATTTAAAAAGCGAAACATTTTTGTTTAGCTGCTGGCAAACATTTAAATGTGGTCTACATTTGGGTTTTCTATTTTTAGCGGACAAGCTGAACCCATTTACGAGGGTAGCTTGATTACAGGCAATTCACACTTAGCACACTGAGTGGTCGTTTTTGCTCTTAACTTGAGAACCGCTCATCCGATCTTTATCTACTAACTAGCTCTACATTTCATCTATCTACAAAACTGCGGAAGTCCAAGTTGCGGGGGGGGGGTTGAAAATAAACTTGATCTGCCTACAAGTAAATATAAGAAGTTTATGTCCCATACATGTCAAACCTAACAAAAACCTGACATCGGCTGGGCAGAAGTTTATATACCTTTGCAGCTCGTATAATTTATATAAATGATGGTTTTAAATTATTTTTATTCAACAATTTAATTTTCGCCGTGAATGTTAGCCTAGTGATTTACCGATTTACCAAGCTGAGCAATAGATGGCGCTACTACTTTGATCATTTCGCTGGCCAATTTGTTATATGGCAGTTATACGATATATTTATACGATCTACGACCGATCGTTCCTATGTTAGCTTTATGCTATATTCATCCGATTTGGATCAAACTTATATGAATTATGTGGAAGCTTATACTAATAAATATCAAGTTTGGGAGCTATATCATTGACAAGAAAAATGTTTTCTCACTAAGACTTTTTTCAAGCCTATCTATTCTATGGCAACTATACTATACAGATGTTCGATTTTCATCAAGCTTGGTGGAACTACATAGTAAAATCATAGAAAACTTATAAAGTTTGCGAGGTACCGATCGTTCCTATGGCAGCTATATGATATTGTCATCCGATCCGCCCGGTTCCGACAAAGGGCAGCTTATTTATACCTAACGACTTCGGGGCCAACATGCCACCATATAAAGCATCCTCAAACTATTATATTTTCGCCGGCATGTTGAAAAGTTTGCTTCACATGGTTTCTTTGAACACGTTCCCCGGTTCTACGACAGCAGTATTGTTTCCATCTGATTGACAACGGTAACCAACCAATAATCAATTGTCCAATGTTTGGAGTTCTGGCATTCTTCCTCAAATACCCACATATCAAATACTGGACTGACTACCGCGGTTTTTCCAGACAGTTGGAAAGTGGCAAAAATGCTGGCTATTTTAAGAGTTGACGTCGATGTTGAACGTTCACGCACACACTTTCAGCAGCGGCAGCAATGTTTTCGGTCGAGTGTTCCAGATCCAGTTTCACGAACTCACTTTACAAATTGATCCACAAACTGAGTTTTCCGAACATTTTTTGGTTAAGTTTTTCAAATTTCGCGCAGTTTGAGTCGAGGACTAACCACTTAGGAAATATGTTTTTAATGTTTCCCAACATACAAAACGAATAGCGACACATTTCCGTAAATGTCTAAAGTTTTTTACCAAAAAATTAGTCGCTTTCCAAATGACATTTGACGTTTTTTTAAAAGTGAGAGTATGAATAGTTCATATTCCTAACACTAGATGGACCACCCCTACACTTCAAATTTTAAAATTTTTCTATGTGTTGGACGTTCCAGTTCAAATGCTATAAAACAGCTGTGGGCACGCCTTTGCTCCATTGCTCCAGGGCGCATAAGACGAATAAAATATTGTGTCGCAAGTTCCCTTTACTTCAGGAGGTGTGCAACAACAACAGATTGTGACTCTTAGGACAAGTGACTTTTTGAGAAAAAGCTTAGAAATTAAGCTTTGTCTTGCATTGACGGCATTCCATAAGCGGGTCATAATGGATTTTGCGAACTTCACTTGCTGTCAGGGAGGAATGGTATAATATGGTATTCTCGGACGTGAAAAATTCAATTTCGTGGGAGCCCAAATGGTTTTATTACTACTGGCACGACATTAAGCCGTCTGAGCGCATTTCGACCTTCCGAAACTTTGGTGGCGGCTTTGTGTGGGGCAATCGGACCCCGATATGCAAGATTACGCCATGAATTCAGAAAGTTTTTAAACTTATTCGAAGAAGTCTTAGTAAGACTTATTGGACCATAGACAGATCCGGATACCGTAACAGCAAGACGGCCTTGCCCATACACGTGTCAAGGGCCAGTCGTCGTGGTTCAGTGAAAAGAAAGCCAAGTTTTTGAACGACCATTCGGACATGAATACTATTGAAAAAGTGTGGGGTAACTCCAGCTCTTAAGGCCTGATTCCAGATGACATACATTTTTTTTCGGCACAATGCTTCATTTAAATAAGACTGCTTTGCTATAGCATTCAGATTTTAAATCAGTTAAAGTGTTTCTATTCATGTGAACTTCAACAATTGTTTTTATGTCATCTGGAATCAGGACTTTACCGAGAAATGGTGCAAAATACCGGGTTTAGGTTAAATCATGCTTAGGTCGATAGGTCGAAAAGTGGTTAACTGTTTTATACATATTTTCTGAACAAAATAAAGGTGGCTTGAACTAAATTTCGGAAGTGTCTTAACTTAAACATTTGGTTTCAAAATCGTTTTGTTTCAGTGATGAAAAAGAAACCTCTTACCCGAGCCTTTTATTCAGGTTCGAAAAACTAGTGACCAAATCTGGAGACTAAGCTACACTTTGGCTTCAAATAAAATTTGAATGTGTCCAACAACTCAGTTCGCCAGGGATTATTCCAGTATTTTCAAGGTAATCAATGTGAATAGCTGTCTTCATGACCTTGATGGCAGAAATATTCTACCTGGCCCTCTAGATCTGACAGTAGTCTACATATAAGCAATTGGTAGTTGACAAAATGCATCTCAGCTCACTTCACATAAAAAATCAAAATCATTTGAAAGCTTAGAAACTCTGTTGAGTTATTTTAGCAATTGATAAACCCCAAAACTGTGGGGGCTTAAAATTGTGATATGCTAATGCTCCCCCATTCTGTGCTTGGGGGTAACCGCTGGTCAAGTGCATAAAAGCATAAAATGGCCAATAGAGCTGCAAAATGCTTGGCAAAGCGGTTCATTGACTCGTGTATGGAGGAGCTGTTGCTGCTGCTGCTGATGATGATGATGATGATGAGAGGCCGACGGAACCGCAACAGTTACAACAACAAACAACAGCAACAATGTCACTTGCAGTAGGAAAAACGAAACCGCAAAAACTAAAAAAAACACACCAACAAAATGAAAACTGAAACTAAACGAAACAAACGAGATTTCAATGCAGGAATTTTCATTACAAATGCGGCGCTGGTTGTTGTCTGCGGCCTGCTTTGGATGGCTTTTGTCAACGATTGGATGCGGCTGGGAACTGGCGAACGGCCACTGCTGGAACCTGGAACCTGGGTCTGGCAATTTGACAAAATCGGCACGCACTCAACGGACAACTGACTTTTCTACCGTTACCTTTGCTTGAGTGCCAATTCAAAGTAGGATTCGCAAGCAATTGACCTGAAAGAGAGGGAGTGGAAGGGAAATGGAAATGTTGATGATGCTGAAACATGGCCAAGTTGATTTGGCAGCGTTGTGATTCTCGATTCAATGAGTCTTTCCAGCAGCATAGTCAGCACATTTGGGGCACATCTGCCATCTTAAGATACTTGAACAACGTTTTGCATCGTTTACTTAACCAAAAGTCACGCGCATTCGCCTACCATTGGATAGAAGGGTATGGTGACTGGGTATGTCAAGTCAATGCAGGAATATAATGTCCTATATTAAGAGAACAATATCTATATTTGATATTTGACAATGACAACGATAATGACGCAGAGCAAATATAAGCCTAAAAGCTAAGTTTAATTTAATAGAAGTCTTGACGGATTCTTTTATCCCGTATTTTAAGAATCCATTTCGAAATTTTCTTCAACATACTCACTTCGGATCGCTCATAGCATTGACAAAAAATGAAAACCTTGGATGCCCATATCTTACCAAAATTTTTAACCTAGGTCTACATTTCTAGAGGCCTGTAAATATAGAATTTCATTCCGGTCTTTCTCATGTTTACAACTTCTTAAAGTATCTTATAGTCATTGGGTTTAAGTAAGCTTGATGAGCTTGGTTAGATATGAAAATAAAAACATTCATTTTTATAGTAGATTGTAATTTTTTCCCGGTTGTTGACCTATGTGGACGAAACTTTTTCACTTGTTTAAACACAGCCTGCATAAGCTTTAAAAAATAAGTACTTAATATCATTAAACATTGCCATTTTATTTACGGTTTGTTAACCCTAAGTTTATTGAAGTAAAGGAAACACATACAGAATCGTAGGTCCAGAGATAATTGCATACGCTTCAAAGTACGTTGTTCCATTGTTCATACAGAAAATAAATCGTCGGGACAAATTCAATCTTTTTAATCTCGGAGTAAGCCAGACATAAGCTGGAAAATTCAATCTTGACTTACAGGATATTCATGATTCGCCCAAATTAAATTTTGGCGATAAGTCCGCTTTCGTTGCGGACAAATTCATTTGGGCGCTTTGTTCGAAATAAAAACAAACATAATCAGGCATGTTCTCAATTCCACTTCTTTTTGAAAAGTAAATCGAACGCAATTCCGCTTCGGTTTTGTTTTTGTGTTCTGAATTTCAGATGAAACATTCTACTCCCCATGTTACAACCAAAAAGGTACGGCACTCGCTGGCTGGGCGCCTCCGGGCCACATAATGTTGGTATGCGGTAGACATTTGCCACGAAAGGTTGTACCTGCTTGGTGCATATTGGTGGTGGATTTTTTTAAGCGATCTCGTAGTTGTGTTGTTGTTGTCGCTTCACAAAAAAATGTATTTATATTTAATAAAGTGCTTGCACTTGTTTATTCTTTTTGTTTTTGCTTAATGCACATTTGGGGGTGGGTTTTTAGAGTGAATTGATCTTTTTTTTGGTTTGATGTTGCTGCGTTGCAAAAAAAAATGTGTACATATTCATATTTAGTGCAGAGTGCAGTGCCATGTTGTTGTGTTCTTGGAAATAAAATGCTTACATGCTTATGCACTGCCTGCACTTGTCGTTTTGTTGTTATTATTGTTGTTTCATCACAACAGAAAATGTGTACATACTTACGTATGTAGATACATTTTTTAATGCACACACATACACACGTATTTAATTTGTGTGCATGGGCGCCGTTGATTCTCGCTCTCACCCTCCCTCTCTTTCGCACTCTCAGCAAAGCGCTTGGGCCACATTTTTCAGCTGAATGCCGTACCTTGTGTAGTTGTACCATGGAATTCCAAGCGAAACGATCGAAAAGGAACAGTCGGAAATGAGAGAGGCTGACTTTTATGTTTCACTATTCGTTTTTGTTTGCACAGCCAAAATCTGGACACATTAAACAAAAAAAAGTCTTTATAAATCAATTAAAGACTAGAATGCCAATTAAATTTCACTAACAATTTCTAAATTGATCACAGAATTAAGAAAAATTTACTTTATGTACATCTAGCAACTGTAAGCGTGCGTAATTTGGCAATTACTTTCATTCCACCGAACTGTTATAAGTTTAAAAATAAAAAAAAAAAAAAAAAAAAAAAAAAAAAAATATAAGTGAGACTTAACAGTTATTTCATAACTTTTAAATAAAATATAAATTTTTTTAACTGTTATTTTATAATTTTTATATATAAAAGTTTTTTTAAAATAACTGTTATTTTGACAAAAAAATCTATTATAACTGTTATTTGTCAACGTTTATTTTTAAAATCACAAAATAACAGTTATTTTGCAACTTTTATTTTAAAAAGTTAAAAATAAACGTTGAATCGCAATATTTGCGAAGTTATGCAAGCTATTGGGACATAAAGTTGCGTATGCACGTACCTTGAGTCCTACTACCACCATGCCGATTTTGGTTCAAGTCGGATGACTATTACACATACCTGAACTAAGAACAAATTGTCGCATATATGCAATCCAATGATAGATAAAATATATTATTAATAATATATTGTGGCTCGTGAGCCACAACACGCGGCTCTGAGCTGTGAGCCACAGCTCGTGAGCTGGGAGCCATTAACCGGCTCTCGGCTCGTGAGCCATAGCACATGAGCCGCTCTCGGCTCGAGAGCGCCAGCTCTCTGTTCTACGCTGGGAGCCACTGACTGTGTGGTTCGCGAGTTATTCTTACCTATTTACCGTGACTGCCGACTTTTAAAATTGCGTAATAATACCAAAGAGGATTCAAAATAGTAAAAAAATGAAGAACGTTAACACCAATCAAGTGAAAAATCTTGGCAGGATCAATGATTGAGCGCAATTTAAAGCTAACGTATCTCCATGGTAATAAGACCGCTAATTACTTAAGAAACTGCTTTTCAATTTTACAAATGACCACACATAATAACATTGCCCTGTTTATGACAATACTGAACCGCGATAAACACCTTGGAAGACCAATGCTAAAGAATATGGTCAAGATCATAAGAATCGTTTTAAACCACTTTACGTTACTGACAAATCATTAAATCGCGCAAAAATACCAAAGAGGATCAAAAATAGTAACAATCCAAACAAATTGTACTCCCTGTCAAGTGAAAAATGCTAGGATCAATGCATAAGAGCCATTCGCAGCTAATGGTTCTCCATGGTAATAAGACCGCTAATTTCTAAAGAAACTCCTTTCCAATACCACAAATTATAATAACACAGTCATGATTATTTCACTACTGAACCGCGATATACACCATGGAGGACCAATGTTAAAGAATATAGTCCAGATCACAAGGAACACGATCACGACTCAAGTCAGCGTGGAGAGGGCATTTTCTGCCTTAAAATTAATTGGAAAAAAGGTGTAAGTTTGGCAACATCATTAAAAAAATTGTTGTTTCTGAACCTTAATAAAGTAATTTAAAGTGGTTCGGTAAGATGAAAATCATAGTAATGCAGTTATTTGTGGCATTGAAAAGCAGCTTCTAAAGTAATTTGCATCTTAATTGGCATTAAAGTTTGGTGCAATATTTCTTTTAATATTCATTACTTGTTGTCTTAGTTAGTTTATACTGCCAGACGGACATGGCCCCGTCCGATCTGCGAAGGAATGATAAAGATCGACTGAACTATAATCAAGTTATGAGCCAAAGAATGTGCGCTACAGCAGCAAGGCAGCAGTGCTGTGAAGAAAGTCGCGTACTCCGCTTTTGCACAGTTTACATTTCTAGGGTCCCCCAAAAACTTAAAATACTTGAAAGTTGATTTCGATGGCCGTAAAAGTATTCTTTCCCAATATTTGTAATATTTTTATATATTTACTGGTGCTACGAAAATAATCGTACGATCCACACAATGCAGATTACTACTGGGCACCAAAACCATAACAGTTTTGCACATGAGTATAAACAAGTATCGTGGCATCATAAAAATGATTACTTTTACCGGTAATCTGATGATGCCGGAATCACTCTTGCAGATTTTAACCACAGATATATGCTACAGTAGTCCGATCTGAACCAAAGTTAGCACGATGGTATAGGACTTAAGGTATGTGCATATGCAACTTTATGTCCCGATAGCTTGTATAACTTGGCAAATATTGTAATTGTAACTATGCGAAGCAAAATGTACTTCCAACCAAGCGGCAAATCGGCCAGGATTAATGCATGAGCGCTATTCGCAGCTATGGGATCGCCATGGTAACAAAACCGCTAATTACTTAAGAAACTGCTTTTCAATGTCAACACAGAACTACATTGCCCTGTTTATGACAATACTGAACCGCGACAATTACCATGGAAGATCAATGCTAAAGAATAAAAACGCAATATGTCTTCAACTGTGATGCAAAACAAACATGGCTATATCGACTCGTCTATGGACGCTGGTCAAGAATTAATATGATTTATAGGGAGGGCATTGTTACTATTTATGATCCTCTTCGGTATTTTTCCGCGATTAAATGATTTGTCAGTAACGGAAAGTGGTTTGAAATGTTCCTTGTGATCTGGACTATATTCTTTAGCATTGGTCCTCCTTGGTGTATATCGCGGTTCAATAGTATCATCATCATGACTATGTTCTAATAATTTGTGGTATTGGAAAGCAGTTTCTTGAGTAATTAGCGGTCTTATTACCATGGAGGACCCTTAGCATACAACACTTTAACATATTCCAATTTTTTTTTTAGCAACTTGCTTGTACGTAAGGATTCGCTCCTTAAAAGCCATTATTTTGAATATTTATACCCGTTACTCGTAGAGTAAAAAGGGTATACTAAAGTCGTGCAAATGTATGTAACAGGCAGAAGGAATCATTTCCGACCATATAAAGTATATATATTCTTGATCAGCATCAACAGCCGAGTCGATTTAGCCTTGTCCGTCTGTCCGTCCGTCCGTCCGTCCGTCCGTCCGTCCGTCTGTATGAACACCTAGATCTCAGAGATGGTAAGAGATAGAGGTTTGACATGTATGGGACAAATGCTTCTTTTATCTGCACGCAGATCAAGTTTGTTGCAAATTTTGGCCACGCCCCTTCCCGCCCCCGAAATTTGGAAAAAAGTTATATCTCCTACAGTTTTAAAGATACAGGATTCGTACCTTCTAGAGATAGTTAGTAATTAGCAAAATGATCAAAATGATAAGGAATGATAAAGATCGGATGAGCGGTTCTCAAGTTATGAGCAAAAAAGTGAACCAAGCCCTCCCCGCTACCACCCTAAAAAATGTTGCATACTTTTTGGATGGTCACACTAAGGTACGCGGGAACACTGTTAAACCTGTTTTTCATGAGTAACGGGTATATCGAAGTCGGTTAGAGCCGACTTTAACTTACGCTCTCGTTTCAAGATGAAGACGTGGGACCCAGTCGCAACAGTTTCGCCAGTGGATATATTTGGCGCAGGAGTTCGGGACTGCGATGACTCTTGAAAATCCCAATCAGTGGGAAATACAACAAATCAGGCTAAAACGTAGTATAGAATGTACGATGCGGCAAAGATGGGAAACTGAAGCGAGACAGAGCGTTACGAGAAACACTTACTCAAAGTTAAGTTACAACATTGCTGAAAATAATTACTTTCAAGACGCTATTGGATCAAACATGATTTCGTACATTTTCAAGGGTAGAGTGGAAATGCTGAAGCTTAACTACAGACCGCATCATCAAGCCGAAGACAGTCTTTGCACATGTGCAATTTGAGAGAACGGGAAGACACTCGTCACTTTCTGGGAAGATGCCGATGTTGCAGGAACTGAGGATGGCCTACATGGGAAAACCAAGACTGACTGTGGAGGATTGCCATACGGTGCTAAACGGTAGGAACTGGATGAATTTGGCTTTATACATAAGAGACGCGCTAAAATGTAGGGACCAAATTATATGCGAGTATTTATAAATTAAATTCTCGTAGGTAAAGACTGCTAAGTTTTTTATCTTTATATTCTTTAGGATATACAATAAATTTAAATAAATGTTATGTTATTGTATGTAAATGTAAAATTGGCTAAACAGCTCCTCAAACGGGGACAAGCCAAGCTTCTCTCAATCTCTTGGCGTGTGTGCTTTAAATTTTTCGCACAAGAGAAAGGGACCTACAGTTTAACGCCGAATCCGAACGGCAAAGTTTGAAAATTTGCTTTTTCATGGCTAGATTACTTCACTGCTGGCGCCAATAGCTGGTGAAGGTGACTTTCTAAGGAAAGAAAAAACTTTTATTATTAGATGTTCAGAGGCGGGATCGAACCCACGACCTCCCGCCCAGCAGTCCAGCACACTAACCGCTGGGCCACCGACGGCCACAATATGTGTATGTACTACTAATATTAAGAGTAAAAGAAAATATGTAATTATAAAAGATGCAAAACGGCTTTAGGCAAATCGCCATGCCTATAATGAGCCAAAATAAATTTCTTCTACTACTACTACTACTATTTTTAAAGCGCTCCATTGAACTATTAATGAATTTGTGGTCTCGTTGTGCTTGCACATAACTTCAGAAAGCAGGAACTCAACACACCACAAAGAAACCACAGAAATAGTTTTATTTATAGAAACAAAAAACCACGTTTTGAACGCTATTCTGTGCCCAAACTATTGATCACTGTGCCAGAAGTGGGAAGGAAATCTCTCTCACTAACATGGCAAGGCCAATTTGGGGACACACGCTGCTCTCATATGTGCCGATTTTTGCTGTCAAGTCATTTAGGAATTCCAAACGTTTATGACAGCTCTGGCTTGGGGTAAGACCTGTTGGTTTCAGTAAAAGTGGGCAAAGATCGCTGATGATTTGGTAGAGATACCAATGAATCAGCTTTACTATTAACTAGCCTCCTTTGTGATGTGTTGTGTTCCTGTTTTTTTAAATTTTGTTTTAACGAGACCTCGAGCCAGCTTAATATTGATGGCTTATTATATATATAGCCCATTCAAATCGGTTAAGCGGTTCTTAAGATAAACGAGTTTTTTGATTTATCTTTTCGCCCTCATAACTGTATTCCGATAGCGATTAGAAGACTAAAAATTTAAGAGAGTGAGTTTCTCATTGATGGTAACAATATATTTAATTTTGGTGCTGATCGGAGTGGGGGCAATTTTTATATGCTTATTCTGCAATGCCCTTTATTTTATGAAAAGCTTTAATTTTGTTTTGTGCCAGGCAAATCGAATCCACATTTTTTGTTCAACCGGTTCTGGTTTTCAATTTTTTATGAAATTCTTGCAATATGTTCATGAGGTGACATTAAAAATTAAACAGCTTTATAAAAATACTATGAGCTTTTTTGACTTCTCGGTGTGTTTTTATACCCGTTACTCGTAGAGTAAAAAGGGTATACTAAAGTCGTGCAAATGTATGTAACAGGCAGAAGGAATCATTTCCGACCATATAAAGTATATATATTCTTGATCAGCATCAACAGCCGAGTCGATTTAGCCTTGTCCGTCTGTCCGTCCGTCCGTCCGTCCGTCTGTATGAACACCTAGATCTCAGAGATGGTAAGAGATAGAGGTTTGACATGTATGGGACAAATGCTTCTTTTATCTGCACGCAGATCAAGTTTGTTTCAAATTTTGGCCACGCCCCCTCCCGCCCCCACAATTTGGGAAAAAGTTATATCTCCTACAGTTTTAAAGATAGAGGATTCGTACCTTCTAGAGATAGTTAGTAATTAGCAAAATGAATTAATTTGCCGAAGAAATGATAAAGATCGGATGAACGGTTCTCAAGTTATAAGCAAAAAAGTGAACCAAGCCCTCCCCGCTACCACCCTAAAAAATGTTGCATACTTTTTGGATGGTCACACTTAGGAACGCGGGAACACTGTTAAAAATGTTTTTTCATGAGTAACGGGTATATCGAAGTCGGTTAGAGCCGACTTTAACTTACGCTCTCGTTTCATCCTATTGAGGTGGAAAAGTAGTCAGGGAAGATGTTGGAATCAAATGCAAATTGTTCGAATATCAGAAGCTCCAATTTTCTAGTTATGAGTTTTATATTTAATAATTTATACAATTTCATGCAGGAAAAGCAGAGTGAAAGCAGCCTTTTTTGTTTAAAACATATACAAATTGTTTTATGAAGCATTTTTAAATCATATTTCAAATTGAAGTCATACTTTCCAAAAAAAAAAAAAAAAATTTTAACGCTATTTTAAAAAATATTTTGGAAACCAAAAAACTTTTTGGTTGGCCTTTTTTTAAAAAAAGGAGGCCACAAAATTAAAAAAGCGGAAGCTGAGGTTGAGTGCCGAGTTGGTTTGACAATATTCGGGTGGTTTTGCAAACAGTTGTTGAAACGGAAATTTTTTTATTAAAACCAATTAAATATTACATTCATTTGACCCATCCAGAAATATAATGTTGTTTACATTTCGAAAATAAATTTGGCTTATAAAAATTGTTTGGGGGGTGAATTTTGCTAAATCTACCAAGGCTGCAAACCTCTAAAATTTTGCAGAAGGTTCGGTCCGGGGGTTCGAACCCGTTGTAAAACTTAAGGTTCGGTTCGCGGACCGGTTCTCGGAACTCCTGAACCCAAGGTTTTGGTTCGAACCTCGGTTCACTTGAACAACAACTTGAACAGAATAGTTTCCGTTTATAAATACTAATTTGTTCAAATAATATTCTATACTTCAATAATGCTACTTAAGTTATCAAATTCAATCAACTTTTACAACTTTTGATCACTGCTAAGTTTAAGTTAATAAGCATTATATCTTCTAGGAGGTGTTTACCTACCTTCACTACCTCTTAGATCAGAAAAATCAAACTTAAGTTTTGAAAAGGCCCGTTCAACCTGATACCTGAGTTGCTGGAACAGCAATTATAGTTAAGTCAATTTTATTAAGTCCTCGTTTTTTGACCTTTCCAAAATTTTATTGTATGTATGTTCTCTTGGACAATTGTCCAAGGAATCTATAACATCATTTACAGATTTTATATTTGATATTTGTTCATTGCTTTCTATGGTTTTTATAAACTTCTCTTCTTTGCAATCAAAAGTTGATTCATTTAAAAGTGAATTAAGAATCTCTTTAAGAATTAATTTTTGGAGCTTCAGAAGAAGTTAACAAAGTTGAAAAACTCGGGGCTAAGAGCACTTTAGCCAATATTGGCACTAAGCTTATAATAAAGGAACGTTTATCGAAAAGAAAAGCCAGAGGAATTAAAATCACTTAGTACAGTAGTAGTAATTGTGAATCCTGAAGTTTTCAATTCAAACGATTTTAGGTGGAGCTTCTTTAAAGAACTCTGAATACATAAATTTTTAATTGTTAGTAAACGTTCGCTCATCTTCGCGTCACACAGTCGAGCAATATTTTTTTTAAATTTTTCTATAAGCAAAAGATATTATATAGTGTGAGTACGCAGAAGTATGGGAACTCTATAGAGTAGTATACTAATGTCAAACTAAAATTCTCTAAAAAAAATTCGTTATTTACTAAATTTAGAGTTTTTGCAGCACAACAAACTGTTATTACACAGTCCCCCTGAAATCTATTAAGGTTACTTGTTCATAATCCAAATCAAGAAATGCGTTTGATGCACATGAGCATCAGTTGCATTCCTGTTCTGCTCTGCAGTTGTCATTCAAAAGTTCTCCTGCACGATCCATATTCGCTTCTTTATTGACGTTGATAGTATAAATTTGACCTAGAGAAATGTCGCAGGATTGGAGAACGAAATTACAAGCAATTTCTATATTTCCCTGTAAGTGTCGTTGGAAGAACTACATAATATGTTGAACCGAACCTAATTTTTTGAAAAAGCGGTCCGGTCCGGGTTCAGGTTCGAGGGGTCAAAAATATTAGGGGTTCGGTTCATGGTCCGGTTCGTCGGACCCAAAAAACCCGAACCGAACCGGTTCTTAGGGGTTCGGTTCAGGACCGGTTTGCAGCCTTGGTTATAAATATTTTCCCCATGTAATTCACCATACGAATATAATGAAATTACTTAAATTGAAATCCAAATACGGACTTTTCGCCGGTCATAAGCATCAGAAATGCTCTAATCAAAGTTGTAGTCAAAATTTTTTTACCTTCCAATGATCTCTTTCAAAAAGTACCATGTAATTTTACTACGACTTGTTACTCAAGAGTATCCTTTCTCTGGTTCAATTATTAGGGCTTTTAAATATTAAACAAGAAAAAAAGTGAAATTAGTAAAACAAGTGTTAGTAAGCCATGATCCTCTCAATTCTACTCTAGGACTTTAGAGCTATGGGACACTACTTATAATCACCCAACTCTAGCTACCCTACGTTAACTAAAAGTTGTACTCTAAATAATTACCAGCTTTATTTTTAGGCTTAACAAAGTTTTAACAATTAAGCGCAATCCGTCATCCCACCAACAGATATTGCATTTTATATTCTTTCAAACCAAATTAGCTCTTTCTTTTTGTTTTTTGTTAATGCCTTCACTTGCACTTTGGGGTCGCCATCGTCGTCATCATCATCATCATCCGTAGTCGGCGTCGCAGTCGCATTTGCGTGGGCTTAACAACTTTTTCAAGGGCCTGTGCCAATTCTCGGATGCTCTTTTCTTTTGCGCTTTTTTGTATTTTCCCTTTTGTCTTCCTTCGCAATCAATAAACAACGACCTTCTCCTTCCCCTTCTTTTGCTACTCAGTGGAACGACTAACATTTACTTTATGCTTCACTTCTTTGTCTTGTGCACGCCGTGTTCCTCCGCATCCCACTTAGGGGCAGAACGGCTCTCCAGACACTTGAGTTGCAACCTCGTTTATGTTTTGGTTTATCCCTTTTGCAACTTGTGATTTTTATTTGTAGGCGTTTTTAAAAGTTAATTGCTCAACTGAGCTGGTAAATGCTTGTAGTAGTCAAGGAGAACCAAAAGCGCACTCTCGAGTGTTGCGAGCTAAAACGTAGTAAACAAGAGCAGGCGCCACCAAAGTTCGTATATTAAGGTCCGGGGTAATCAAACACAATAATGTGAAAGAACTTAACTACAGGTAACAAATATGCAAATCAAAAGCTATAAACCTAGAAGATTAAAAACAGGAATCTTTAAGAAGAAGAGCAGTGCAACAGGTTAAATGGGCCTTTGTTCACTACCTGCTTTTAACATGTTATGCTTTCATACAGATTTGGTCAAAATCGTATGACCCTATCTGACGGCTGTCATAGGAATCATCGGTCGGAAAATGGGTCTTTGTGGGAAAAACTTTTTTTTAGTTTTAGCATTCCTTAACGCCAAATCAGACTTTTCGTTAGGTTTCTTTCAAACTTTTTTCTAGCTGTTATAAGTTTCAAGTGTGCCATTTACCAATATTTGTAAGCTTTGAAATAAAAGCAGCTTGCAAAAAAACATTCTGGAAAAAATAAAGAAAAACTTTAA
This sequence comes from Lordiphosa stackelbergi, assembly GCA_018904235.1. Lineage (NCBI taxonomy): Eukaryota > Metazoa > Arthropoda > Insecta > Diptera > Drosophilidae > Lordiphosa > Lordiphosa stackelbergi. The sequence goes on along the minus strand of JAEIFU010000292.1, from coordinate 121,734 downwards.
GAATGGTAAATATAAGAAATTATGATTCTTTACCATCTTTATATTCTAAGGAACATAAAAAGCAATCTTTAAGAATTAAAGCTTTGAAACGATCATTGTAAAGAACCAAACAACGCACAGTGGTCGGACTTGTATGGAAGTAGGTGACAAAAATAGTTGTAGGTGTCGTTCAGGTCTATAATTTAAACTGTAAGCATATAACAATTCTATAAATCTATTTTGAAAAAAATGGGTGTGGTTATACGCCCAGAAGCCCATGCCTACCATTTATATATATTTTAATTAAAATACGAGTATTTTATTTCTTAAAATACTTCTGAACAGAAAATTTGTTAATAAAGTAATTAATTAATCAAAAAATAATTCAAAAACAGACTCTTTAATTTGATTGACCGTTCAGTATACGTGAAACTGTATGATTAACTAAACTTTGTAAATCAACTACAGCGAGTGATTCACTTACACTAATGCTACTTGGATAACTGTGAGTTTTAGCTTGCAGAACGTTATCGTAACTGGGTAAAATATTATATGAAATTTTGGAGTTAATAGAACGTTGAATAAGTAAGTGGTTTTAAGTTGAATAGGCATCCATCATTATAAGTGCCGCATATTCATAAAAATTTGCGTCATATAATGTTTGATTTGCTGTAGAGAGACATTCTGTAAAGCGTTTGCAGCGGACTCATCTATTTTAGCTATTTTGGATATTCGTCGTTTCTTTCTTCTTGATGAAGTCTCGTTAAATTCGAATGTGGGACTCAATCATTCGACTTTCTGTTTTTTCGGTCACTGTGAAAGAGAGCTTCAAATCAAGCCAATCCGAACGCTTCTGCAAAACAGTCAAACTGGGACGATTGCAGCTTGGACCCCGGATGTAAAATTATTTGCAGACAGCAAAGTCAAAATTCTGCAGCTCTTCTGAATCTGCAATGTATCGAATCGACGATTTTCCGACCTCTTTTAGCATTAGTGCCATTCAAATGATTGCCAAAAATAAATTAAGAAAACAAACCAATTTGTCATTAACCATAACCATACAACAATAACAAACACATAAAAGAGCACTTAACATGGAAAACACAAACAACAAAACACAAATACTTGCTGCATGGGGATCAAAATATTTTGAAGCTCCTCCGGCAGCTGATTCTTTACTATTTTAATCTATTATTATTAACAATAAATGGTAATAAATATGAGCATCGGAATCGATCGGCATCACAACTAAAAGCTTAAGTAGCTTAAAAAATAAAAAATAGTAAACGAAAAACAATCAAAAAAGGTCATTTCTGATTTTGCACTGTTTCAAAAGATAAACCACAATATCCAAATTGTTAAATAATTCAAATCATAGTTAATACCTGTTCGAACGTTAGCCATATCATTAAAAAGTTATTGTAACTTTTATTTGTTAATTTTTTTAACTTTTAAATGTTAGGTCACTTTGAGACAAAACACAAGGCTCTAAATTGCGTAGCAAATGGTTTAAGTTTATGGGATTTTTACACAAAGAGCGAATGGTCACACAAAAAAAGTTTGTTTGTTTCAAAAAGATAATTTATTTATGATTTGATCGACATACTTCAAAATGTAAAATTTTGATTTCGGTTTTTGGATTTTTGTCGTATGGTAGCGACCACTGTGCAATGTCGCATTTGTTGTATTAGCTGTTCCTGCAACTGAAGTATCAGTTTAGGGCCCTTTTTCTACTCGTAACAACAACTCATAAAACATATTTATCCAACGAAAGAGTCAGTAATAACGAAAGATTGTTGGAAGACACACTAATGATTTACTTATACCAAGTGTGTTCAGTGAGGGGAGTGAATTTTTCCCAATTATACAGAAAGGCCAAAATGGGTGCACACATACACAAAGTCTTCTACCAATTTGTAGTTGTCTGTTGCTTTCAGTTTTAGCACTTGTGCTGCTTTTGGAAAAGTAGGAAAAGCCTGCTGATGATAAAATCGTGAGGTTCTTGAAATAGTTGTACAGTCGACCATCCTGCTTTGTGGTGTTTGTGTGTGTCTTGTATTAATAGTTATGAACAAACATAAATTTAGAATATATAGACTGAATTTCCGCAGTATACTTCGTTTCTGACAGAAATTAGTCAGCTGTTTGATCTCAGTCAGTCTCGCACTATCCACTGTGATTTCCTATATTGTTGTTTTAATACACTTTGAAACAAGTCAATTGAGATTTCTGGAGCGCTTTCTTGATCCTAGCCTGGTCTGCGACTTAGGGTCGAATAAAAAATATACAGGCATGTTCTCAATTCCACTTCCACGGCTCCTTTTCGATAGTGGAATTGATTCTTGTTCTGGCAATACCAAAACGAATCAGTTTTTTGGTTTGAAAAGTAATTCTTTTTGGTCGGTGGAAAGGAAAGTATTTGCGAAATTACGCACTCTTACAGTTTCTAGATATATATCTTGATATATATATGTATACATAAGTAAATTTTAGCATTTACGCCTTTAATTGATTTGCAAGGAATTTTTTTCATTGCCCAGCCAAACCGAAAAGTGAAACCTAAGAGTCTGCTTCTCCCATCTTCGACTGTTCCATTTTCGATCGTTTCGCTTAGACTTGTGGCTTCTCTCTTGTGTATCTAGTGCCATTCTCGCTTGTAGCGGTGGTTTGCAAAAAGTAAAAAGAGAGCAATTGCATTCGGAATTGAGAACAGAAAAACGAAATTGAAGCGGAATTGCTTTCAATATACTTATCAAAAAGTACTGGAATTGAAAACATGCCTGATAATTTGCTCCGGCTAAGGTTCGGATCGAATTTGGCAATTTCAGAGCTTCGGACTTCGAATTAAAATTAAAAATTTGTTCAATAAAATTACAGAAAAGATACCTTTGACTCGACCGAAGTTTATTTACCTTTGCAGCTCGTAAACTGTAAGAAATAAAAGCTTTGGGGTAATCCTCTGATGGTTGTTTTCTCATGTTCCTGTTTTGTCCTTAAAAGTCGTTTTTTTGTAAGTTTTTTTTTTTATAAAGTAATAACTCGGGAGCCAGAGTATCTAGAGACATGAAATAAATTGCTAGTGATAGAGAATTGATCAAAGTTTTTGAAAATTGGAAAATTGGTGACATACACTGAAAAAATTTTTTGTTATAATTAAAAGAAAATTTGAATATGATGGTTTTCGCAGTTCGCCTTCAACCGCCACCTTAAAACTTTGCCTGGAATTTCCTCTAACCTTAAAGCAAATTACCTGAAAGTTTGAAAAAAATAAAAAATACGCTTCATAAAGAAATATTAAACAAGTGAGAAAGTCGGTCAAGCCCGACTATAATATACTCTGTACCTCTCTCTCTCTCTCTCTCCTCTCTCTCTCTCTCTCTCTCTCTCTCACTCTCTCTAAGATTGTGCGGCGTTGGTTGTGAAAGGGTGGGTGGTGGGTGGCGGGGGTGGCCGGGAGTGATTCAGATTCACTTATTTGCTCATAACTTGAGAACCGCTCGTCCGATCTTTATCATTTCTTTGGCAAATCGATACATATTCCTAATGACTAACTATCTCTAGAAGGTACAAACATCTATCTACAAAACTGTGGGAGATATGACGTTTTTTCAAAATTGTGGGGGCGGGAGGGGGCGTGGCAAAAATTGAAAATAAACTTGATCTGCCTGGAAGTATAAGAAGCATTTGTCCCATACATGTCAAACCTTTATCTCTTACCATCTCTGAGATCTGTTTGTTCATACGGACGGACAGACGGACAGACGGACAGACAGACGGACAGACGGACAGACGGACATGGCTATATCGACTCGGCTGTTGATGCTGATCAAGAATATATATACTTTATAGGGTCGGAAATGATTCCTTCTCCCTGTTACATACTTTTGCACAAACTTAATATACTCTATGTAACTTCGGTACAGAGTATAAAAATATGATTTTTGCTATAATTAAGAGAACAATATAATCTGATAGTTTTGCTAGTTCGCGTTGGACCGCCACGTTACAACTTTTCCTGGAATTTCCTCCAACCTTAAAGCCAAAAATTCAAAAAATATATATATACTCTGATTAATACTTTGTATTATATTAATTAATTATATCACAGTACAACACTAAAAAAACCCGGCATAAGACCCTTCAATTATGATAAAAGGGACCTCTGTAAGCATCACCTCATACTCAGTTTTTCAAATGAAGCCTCGGTTCGCGTTTTATGGGTACTTTTGTACTTGCAACACACAACGACAACAATTTTAATGTAGTTTTTAATAGCTGTCCCCAATTTTCCAAAAAAAAACTTATACAAAAAGGACTTTTGAAGATATCTCAAGGACATGGCGTCAAAAGTACCCAACATTGGTCCAGATCAGTTTGTTTTAAGTAATCTATCCAACTATGAAGAAAATTTTCAAATCCCAGACTTAAGGCCGCACCCCTTCCCTTATCGGGCTAGACCCTTTAAAATTTTGTTCAATAAACATACAGGAAAAAAAACTTTTGCTCGACCGAAGTTTATATACCCTTGCACCTCGTAAACTGTAAGAAATAAAAGTTTTGAATGATTTTCATGGAACAATTTCATTTTCGCTTTGGGGTAATCCTCTTAAAGATTGAACTAGCAAAAAGTTGAAGAGCAAAAAGTTAGAGCATAGTTTATTTCTAAAGCTGTATCATTTTTGGCACGTAGAACTTTTTATTTGAGGCAAGACAGCTCTTTTTCCTTTCCTCCTCCAAGCCACATACTATGGGACATCCTTATCAACTTCAAATTTGGTTTATTTAAGACTTCTGAAAAAACAAAGATGTATAAAAAATTGTTGTGCTCAACTGGGATTCGAGCCCTCGACCATGTGTACTGAACACGAATGGAATGGGGAACTGAAGGGATTGAAGTAAGCACATTTGGAATGATAGAAATTCGAAAGTCATGGGTCAATCCTTATAGGATTGAATTGTGTAGCATGTCCTGGAAGTTGAAATTGAATTTTCAAGTTCATGCCGTACTTACCTAAAAGGATTGAAAATATCTTGACTTTTTTTCCTGTGTAGTTTTTCGACCGATCTTTTCTATGGCAGCTATATGCTATAGTCATCGGATCCGGCCGGTTTCGACAAATGTGCAGTTTGGATAAAATTGCATTAAAATAAGGTTCCCCAAGGAAAGAGCGCGAAAATGTGACTGTGTCTCTGTCTAACACACAGTGATGCATGACTTCGGCAAGCATTTGGTGTGAATTGTCGAGTATGCTCGGCCCCACACAGAGGGAAAAAACCGAGAACATTGGACTCAAAATGAGCACAAACGTTATCAAAAAGTATGCATGAACGGGTTTTCTCACATATAGTGCAATGTTCTCACTTTAAGAACAATTTTTTGAGAACGCAAAAACTCAAATTGAGTTGATATTGTTCCATTTTTGAGAACATGATTTGAGTTAATATTGTTCCGTTTTCAAGAACATTTTAAACTCACCTGGGAAAAAAATTGATTGCACTTGGACCAGGTGTGGGCAATCCGCCCTCACAATGGGGTGGAATGGAGAACGGGAACATACCTCTTTTGATTGGAAGTGGATAGGTGCGTGCACCTGCTGCTTCTCCTCGACCCATATATTCCATCGCTTCAAAGACCGACCCCCACCTGACCTCGTTTTATTTTAGTTTTTCAGAAAAACACAGAAAAATTTGTGCGGGCTTGACTGGGATTTGAGCGCGGTACCTTATGCATTCAACGTGTGGATTGACGCGCTAGCCAATTCGGCCGTTGAACAGTTTTGCAGATGCACGTCTAGAGGGCTACTTATGCTTTGTTGAGCTGACAAGAGGGAGATCAAAAAGAGAGCCAACTCGCTCTCCCTCGCCCTCTCTCTTGTATATCTCTCTCTTGAAAAACGGTTTTGTTGTTGTTCACAGCAAGTATATTCCGATTGAGAACAACTTTACTCATTTCAAGAACATTTAGAACATTCGTTCTCAAAAATTTTGAGAACACTCTGTTCTCATTTCAAGTTGAAGGCAACTTATTTTCTGAACACGTTTTTTCCCTCTGTGCAGGGGCTATGGCTGGGGCACTTTAAAACTGACGGAGGAGATGGCATAGAAACAGAAGGACAGACAGATGGACATGACTATGTCAACTCAGGTCGTCATGCTGATCAAGAATATATATAAACTTTATGTGGTCGGAGGAAGCATTCCTTCTATGCGTTACAAACATCTCAACGATGTGAGCCAAGTTCAGGCAGCATCATTTTCATCTGCTGCGCTGTAGAACCCAATCATCCACTTAAAAACACAACAAATTAACCATCTTTGACATAAAGAGTGCTACCTCCTTCACACTTCACTCCGGAGTATTTACAAGCCAACACGACGGTTACACAAAAAGTAATGCCAGACGACGACGTCGACTAACAACAGATTCTAGCAGTGCACTAAAAATACAAAAATGAAAAACAAATACAAACAGTGGAACACTCAAACACCTCCGCATAGCAAGGCGGGACATGGACTTGGATGTCGATGACGTTGACGGCGCCGACAAAGCAAAGCCAAGCCAAAAAGAATCAAAACAAAAGCCCACAAGAACCGACTCCTCCCCCCTTGTGAGTAAAAGAGGCAACGGCTCCTCCGAAGCCGAACGAAGTAGACAAACGACAACTTCTGCTCCACGAGCAGCTCGTAGTTTCTGCTTGACGCTTCAACGCTGTGCAGGCACAGTTGTGATTCGGTGACGGAGCAGGTCACATCGAGTGCCGGTCCGGATTTGTTCCTATATTTGAGACTCCTGTCCTCCTCAACCTCCTTCCCCCGCCTTGGCGAGGATAACGCGAGTGGAAAAATACAGAAGAAAAAAAGTGCATTTAAATTAAAGTTAAAGGGACTTTCAGTTCTCTGCGGGCATCGTTGATGGTTCTAATTACTTGTGTCCTGGAACCAGCAATTGCACAGTATTCATTCATTTGACAAATAAAGGAAACTCTGTCAGAGAGTGCTTGAGTGTGTGGTATTGTTTAGTTAGTTTCTATTCACTAATTCCGGTACGAACAATTTGCACCTTGCCATTGTGTGGATTTATGTGTCCCGTGTGCCAGGACTGGCGGAAGGGTTGTGGTTGTGCAACATTTATATGGGTATGTAATAATATTTATGATTAATCCATCCTTTGCACTTTGACCCGGTCCCAATATTCTTCCGTTGTCTGGTCACCGAGAACCTATTGATTACCTTAAGAATTATTTTTCCTTTCGTTTGACTAAAATTAGCCCGGGTTACCCTAACCCCACACAAAGCCACTTTTATGCGGCGCGTTTTGCTTGATACTCGAATTTCAGGCTCCCCTTCGGTGGCGTGCTGTCAATTTCCCGGTGGCAGACTTTTTATATTACTTTTTTTTTTTGTCGGCATGTCATGTCATCATGCAATCATATCGCTTTACCATATAAACTGAGGCGCACAATATAATCATCAGATAAGTCCACTTCCCTTCTCTCCACTTCTACACTTGCAATTGTGTGTTTGCTAATGACGCGTTACAAAAGATGCCAGAAGAGCATCATGAGTTGACCAAAAAGTGTTGGGCACGTATGATTGCCATGGCAATTATTGAGTTAGTAAAGCTCATTTAGTTACAGTTGGTTGGCTGGCTTGGGCTTTCGATGCGGCTTACAGTTATGGTTAGTTAGGCAACAAAAAAGAAAATATAACTATTGTTGATAGTGCAGAATCTGCCCTCCAACTGTCATGGGGTAATTGTCTGGGATTTGGGTTTGTTTTTACAACTGATTGATGACCCAATTGTGAAATGAATTGGGGAAAAACCAACATAATTGTGTGAGTGTAAAAAGTTTTTACTAAAAACACAACGCATTAAATTCAACTAATTTTAACAATGATTTTTAACATGTCTTTTAAATTCGATTTAAAGAGTTTACACCAAAAAATTAGGTGGTTATTTATGTCTGGTGCTGTGTAGTTTAAATTGTCGGTATAGATCAACTTTTTTACATTAAGGCCCTATTCTCCTTCAGCTTGCTGTTTTTTGACCTTTTTTGAAAAAATTCTCATTTGAAAACGCAAAAAGATATTTGAATTTTGTTTTTTTTATTGAATTAGTAATGAAGAATGAAAATAAAAAAATTTTTTTCGCCGCGATATAGGGGCTGTCCATAGATGATGGCACCGTCAAAGTTAGCCCTCAAAAAAAAAGGCATGGTGCTGGCGGCCACGATTCCGGCCCTCAGGAGCGTCTGAAAAAAATATAGGGTTATGATCAGCATAGATGTAATTCTGGCCCGTAGTAAAATAAAAATTCTGTGATTTTTTTTGACAAAATGGCGGCCACTTGAAATTGACAAATCGAATTTGGACCCATTTTTTGTAGTTTAGTGTAAAAAAAAATAGTAAAAAAAATCGCAAAATTTTTATTTTACTTCGGGCAGAATGGTGACAATTCTACGTCGATTAAACTTTGTTTCATCCAAATCGGTTCAGTAGAACTGGCGGAATCGTGGCCGCCAGCTCGAAAAACGTGGTTTCGAGATAAACGCGTTCAAAGTTCGCCGATATATTTTTCATACTTGACGCCGTGTTTTTCCATTGATCTTGCAAACATCTCCTTAACCGCATCGACTTCCATTTTTCCTGCGCTTGCCTTCATGATTTTTACAGCATTCCTCTTCGTGCAACTCCTTCCAAGCTTCGAAACCCTCTGGATCGATATATTGCTGGGATTCCCAATATTTGCAGCTATTGCAAATAGCAGACTTGACCACAGAGTCAACAACTTTTTTGGTGTACTTGCCGATCAATGTCGTTATACCATAGAAAGATGCGAAGCCGCGTTTTTTCCACGTGCCATCGCCCGACACAGTCAATAGCGTTGGATCGCACCCTTCATTTTCTTCCATGGTGGCTTCTTTTTCTTCACGAACGGCCTTGGAAATAACGAAATTATAAACGGCCTCTGCAGCTGAATGCAAATTTTGAAGGCTGCTGTAGAACAAATTGTTGCTCAGACCTACTCCTATGTCCATAATGCCACAAAACATATCTATGCCTTTGGGACCAATGCCCAAAAGTCTCATGGCAACAACCAAGCGGCGATTTATTTCATACGATTTGCCGGCGAAACGTGATGAAGGAATAAGTCTGGTTGGGCAAGCGCAGTTCACAGCGATTTTTAATGCAACTCCATTCGGCGATGCTTTTTTGAATTCGACTTTTTCGTTGCATGTGGCACAAATGACGAAAGTAGCAAGTGTTGTGAATACTGAATAGAAGTCCAAGATGCAATTCTCCAAATTGTTTTCGATGACAATATCCTCCGTGGGATTATTTTTGAATTTTTTGGCTGAAGTACTCGCAAACTCAGTGTCCTCTACTCTATCAAATTTATTTCCACGAAATTTGCGTTTTTTAATTCGACCGGCGCGAACATAGTTCACTTTGTTTACGGGTTTTTGACGTGTTTTATTACTTTTTTATCCATTTTACCGCACAAAAATAAATTTTTTTCAAAACTGTACTTTTCCGTAAACCGTAAGCGCAAGCGTGCGTCCGCTATTCAACTCAATCGAAACTAAACTAAATGCGGCTTTGATTCGAACATCTGCGTTGAAAAATGCTTCAACCCCTAAAATTAGCAAAAATGTGTATTCATATGTTTCTGCAAATGTGTATTCAAACCTGTTTTTGCCTGTCCATTAACTATTCAACGGAATTCGGTGGTTAATTGATGCCGTTGCGTTCAAAAACTAAGCAACATAAAAACTACTCATTTTAGCGAAGACAACCCCCACAAAAATGGCCATATCTTCTAAAGGATTTCTAATTTCAAAAAACCCTTTTAGGGTTATATTCTTAAATGTCCAAGCTATAAAAAAAATGCAAAAAAAGAAAGAGTTACCTTCGTAAAAAAATTTTTTGCTGAAAGAGAATTATAGGGCCTTAAAAAATCCAATATATAATATTGAAAAATAAAAAAAAATTACAAAAAATAAAAAAAAAAAAAAAAAAAAAAAAAAAAAAAAAAACAAAAAAAATATATTAATAAAAAAAAAAAAAAAAAAAAATACAAAAAATAATAATATATAAGAAAAAAAAAAACAATTATCAATCATAAAAAAAAAAAAAAAACGGAAAAAAAAAAAAAAAAAAAAAACATATTAAAACTAAGAAAAAAAAAAAATAATAGATAATCAAAAAAAATAAAAAAAAATTTAAAAGCTGATCCGAAAATAGGATTTGCAGAAAAAAATAAAACATATAAGCGTTGGGTGTTTCAGCGACCTGCATTGATTTTAGTCAAAGTTTATGTGCTTTTTACAGCGCTGGCTCAAGGTCAATGGTTGGTTACAATTATTATATTGCAATCAACACAATTACACAGAGATTGCTCACAACATTTTATCGGAATAGCAATTGGTATGTCTGGACAGAACTGTTTCGGATTTTAACCAGAAATCCGCATCAGCAGACTTGTATGCTTATTCACACTTCAACCAACTTCAACCACTTCTTTCTATTTATTCAACGATACTTCGAATAACGAGTTGAGAATTGCCCATTTGCAAATTCAAGCCCCGACTTTTTCTGATATGAAGTCGTCAGCCTTAAAGTATGCCATGGTTGTGAAGGTGTGTCCGATTAAATGTTGTTTTTTAGCTATAACTGCCTTTTTATGTCGTTGACTGTTGCCAGAGCCTGAACTTTGTTCAGTATTAATTCTGGCTCCAAAGTTAAGAAATACACAGGGTATACCAATTGCTATTCCAACAAAATGTAGTGAGCTATCTCTGTTGAATTGTGTTGATTGCAATATAAAAATTGTTACCAACCATTGACCTTGAGCCAGCGCTGTAAAAAGCACAAAAATTAAAAACAATATTTGTTCCCGACTCTCTTATTTGAAAAAATTTTGATCGACCCTCGTATTTTTTCAAATTTTTTTATTTTTCGTTAAATATCTTTAAAACAAGTTACAAAACCATCGCAAATTTTCAAACAAAAAAATTTTAGAAATAAAAAATTTTACTTTTAAATTAATACCCACCATTCTGGTGTGAACTAGGATATTTTTAATCGGTCACAAAATAGTGAAAAAAAAAAATCGACTTTCGAAATTTTGACTTTTAAACCTCATAACTCTGCTGTTTATTGGCAGATCTAAAATATCCTAATTCACACCAGAACAACATCAGATCTGAACAAAACCCCGTCTTCGGTTTCACATTCAGATAATCAAAAATTTCAAAAAAATTGAAAAAATGTTTGCAACCAATGACCAATATTTTATATTTTTGGCCAACTTTAAACAAAAATACAAAAACAACCGCAGGAACAACAACAAAAATTTAATTTAATCGATTACCTATCGAATGAAAAACCGCTTCTTAATATCGCTTATAGTTTTTGTGTAATTAAATTTTTTGTAAACCTTTAAAAAATGACACCTTAAGGTATACAGTACCCTTAAGGTCAACTATTTCACAAGAACGCACAAGAATTAGAGCTGGAGAAACATCGATGGAAACATCGACGGCCAATCAGCCCTAAGGCATTGCAGTCTCCATAGCCTATTATACACACAAAGAAATCTGTGAGTATATTTAACCGATATTGTGGGTTGGAAATGCGCCAACCCACAAAGTTGGTAAAATTAACCAAATTGTAGCGTAAGTTTAACGTAAACTTTTACCGTTTCTCGTTTAAAAATGCACCAACCCACATAATAAGTAATATTTACCGATGTTTACAGTAAGTACCTTTCTTACTGAGTTTCACAGTAATTTTACCATACAATTGGTAATTTGACAGCTGTTACACAACTGTACAACAGTAGGGTAGGATACTATTTTAGCTGTCTCAAGTTGGCCATCTACTTGAGCTTATCCCAAAGCAAAAGAGGCAACCCCACTACTCCCCGCCCACCAAATTTGGTTCTGAAAAAATTGTTCGAATTAAACAAATATTTATTATATTTGTAAAATTTTTACTTACTCTGGGGGGATTCTTACTCGGGACCATTGGTCTCAACACGATTGGAAGCACGTCTTTACCAGTTACGCTACGCGCACGTTAAAAGCAACGCCTCTAACATATTACTTGTATTAAACATATGCACGAAAAATTTCTTTAATATCGCATAAATGAGAACACTAGGAATTCTCAAGTTCAAATTCCGTTGAAGTGCTCTATAAAAGACAAATTTAAATTTGCTAAGTCAACAATTTTCACGGTTAGATTTGCCGTCGGACAGTTATTCGGTGCATCAAATACAATCAAAAGATATTCCATAAGTGCGGTTAGATTTACTTGTTAGTACAGTTAATTGCTGCAAAAACAAAGTATGAGATGAAAAAAATCACGTCAGAGTTACTTATTCTATGATAAAGTTACTGTAGTAGCAGTAACTTATTTAAACAAAGAATGGGAAGTGGCTAAAAATTATAAATGTAAAGGTAAGGTAAAGAATATTTAGTAAAGCTGGACAGACACTGTCGGATGCTGGTCCTTAAAACCAAAGAAATTGGACCTTGTAATGTTCCTTTATACAAATTTTAATAATTTTAGAAAGACTTAAAAAGAAATATTTGATCTAGAGCCCTAGAAGGAACACTGCTTTTATAATTTATAATATTTATTTATGTTATATACATTCTTTATTTGTTTTCAATTTAATCTCAAGCAAGAAGGTGCTTTTGGATGTTACATCACCAGACTCACAAAATTTGATATATTATATACATCAATGTTTCATCTGCTAAAACGTCAAAAACATCAAATACTGCTTGTACATTTGTTTACAGAGTTTTGTCCGTGTTTGAGAACAAACAACACCAAAATAATAAAGTATTCTTAGCATTTTACAATACAAACAAAACACATAAAAAGAATAATTTATGACACACATCCTAAATAAATATGCACGATCACATTACAAGACGGTCTGCCTGACCTAAGCACATGTTGAAAATGCACGTCCTTAAGAGGAAGACCCCTGCGTGGGCAATAAACATTGTAATTTATGACATATGCTTCATAAGTATTAGAAAACTAAGATTCTCATGTTAGCTATTTAAGGCTAAGATTTTAAGAAATAAAAACAGTTCAGATTTTGAATTCAATAAATGAAGTTGACATTTTCTCCTTCATTTTGGTCCTTCGAGCCAAAACTCTGTAGTAGTCCCCCACCAGTGGTAAGATACTCAGAGCGAAACCAGCACCTTAAAATCTACTTTATGTAGTTATAGGTAGCAAAAAAATAATAAAAAAAACTCTGTAGTAATCCCCCACCAGTGGTAAGATACTCAGAGCTAAAATCAGCACCTTAAAATCTACTTTATGTAGTTATAGGTAGCTAAAAATAAAAAACTCTTGTTTTCCCCCACAAGTGGTAAGAGACAGAGTTCATAAACAAAAAACAAGAGTAAAAGTTTTTTTGTTCATTGTCAATTTACATACAAAATAAAACGGGTGAAACATTCATTCGAGAAAACGGCGGTTGCGTTTCCGAGGCATACAGCGGAAGAATAAAAATCGAAGACGAGTGGTGCAAAAATAAAAAAATTTTTCGGCAAACATCGGCAGACATCCAGTCATCAGCAACATCACATCCAGTCATCGGTAATCATCAGATCCAGTCATCGGCAGAAGCAGCAGCAGAACCACGGCAATCGGGTCTCAGTCCCGGAACCGACGCAGTACTCAACACACTGCCCAAGGATTGCCAATCCCGGCACTCGGGAATCCAACCGTTACAACAACAACAAGTTACAAAATCAACACTAAGGAATCGACTACAAGAAACACAAAGGAGGAGTGACCAGAGAGCAGCGGCGCTGGTTTTAAGATAAGTTTCTTTAAAATTATTTACAATCATAAAAAAAATATAAAAATGTTGTCAGACAAAACAATAGAACTCCTTAAGAAGCAAGCCGAGCTGGTAGGGAGAATTAAAAAAATAGAAGTTGAAAAAATTACCCAGGAAGCAGAGAAGTTCGATAAAAATATCGACCATTTAAAAAAATACTTGGAGGTAATATATCAGGATATTAGACAGGGGAATGTTAGAATATTTCCCCTTAGGAAGAGAAAGGTTGAATATTTGTGGAAAAAAAGTGGTTCAGTACAAGTACATGAACATTTTTAAAGAAAAAAATGAAATAAATTTTACTTTTGACGAAAAAGTCGCTGAGTTGGAATTCGACGTACAAAACGTCATTTCAACGTTAGAGAAAGAAGATATACCACTTCAAAATAGTGAAAAAATAGTTATGGCAAAGGAAATCTTCGATGATGTTCCAGTTTTGCCAAAAATTTCAATACCCACTCTTGCAGAAGACGTAGAAGCTGAATTAGGTAAAAAGAAATTTACAGAAACGACAAAAAATGACTTAAATGAAAGATATGTGGTGTCGATCCCATTTCAAGATGACAAGGAGCTAGGTGAATCTAAAGCTCAAGCTATATCGCGTTTCTTTTGCTTAGAAAAGAAATTGCAGAGCAATAAAAAATTGGTAGAAGTGGTACAGGGAAATGGTGAGAGTTCTCCATCACTACAAAAATGGAGTTCTCAAAGGCAAGTATTTCCCCCGGCAGGACCTCACGTTGAAGGTGTTTGCGAGACTGGGGAGACGGTCATGAAAAAACATAATTCAATCGTTCCAAAAGCCATAGAGACAGTAGATGGCACTAAAGAAAAAAAGGTGATAAATAAGCAAGAAAGTAAATCGGAGAAAACCTCGGGGAATCAGTGGGAGCCTAGTAAGGATGAATTCAGGTTAAAAGTTCATTGTGAGAGCGAGAAGAAGTTAAGTAAAAGGCAAGTGTTGTCGGCGCTAGCGAAAATCTATGATCCTCTGGTTTTGTTAGCGCCACTAACACTTGTTAGAAAGTTGTTCATGCAAAAGCTTTGGTTAGCAGAACAAAATTGGGATCAGGAAAAAAGGGAAATACCAGATCTTAGAATCAATATGAAGATGCTTGCGCGGGTCAGGTTTAAATACAAAGTTGTACCCTTTTCATTAGATCATGAAATGCAAATTCTTAAAACCAAACCGAATCGAATTAAATGCGCTCAACCAGATATCAGGACTGGCTTCTTTAGGAGTTGATTAATATTATGTATTATCTTAATTATATATATTATAAGAAAAAATGGGAAAAGACAACTACAATCAATAGCCTTTCCTGGCCCTTTGCAGAATGTTTGAGAACAAACAACACCAAAAATAATAAAGTATTCTTAGCATTTTACAATACAAACAAAACACATAAAAAGAATAATTTATGACACACATCCTAAATAAATATGCTGCTCTGCCTGACCTAAGCACATGTTGAAAATGCACTTCTTTAAAGGAAGACCCCTGCGGGGGCAATAAACATTGTAATTTATGACACTATGCTTCATAAGTATTAGAAATAAATTCTCATGTTAGCTATTTGAGGCTAAGATTCTTTAAGAAATAAAAACAGTTCAGATTTTCTTCATACACTTGAAAAGTGTATTATAATTTTGCCCAGAAGTGTTGCAACGCATAGAAGGAATCATCTCCGACCACATAAAGTATATATATTCTTGATCAGCATGACGAGCTGAGTCGATTAAGCTTTGTCCGTCCGTCTGTCCGTCCGTCCGTCTGTCTGTTTCTACGCGAACTAGTCCCTCAGTTTTGGAGCTATCGAGCTGAAACTTTGCACAGAGTCTTCTTTTTACTGCACGCTGCTAATATGTCGGAACCGACCGGATCGGATGACTACTTCTTGTAGCTGCCATACAAATGTTCGTTCGGAAAATGGTTTTTAGTGAGAAAAACTGGTTTGTTCTCAATATTATCGCTCTCAAACACGGTCATGGGTAATATGTAATGTTTTTAAGCTGATCTGCGAAGTTTGGTCGAAGTCGCTAACCGTTGAGACAAGCTATTTCAAGTGTATCAAAACTTCGTTACAGACGAAGTTAGCTTTGCCTTTCTCGTTTTTATTTCATATTGAAAAAAAGTGATTTTTTGACATTTCGAAAATTTGTGGGGGGTTGTGAGCCACCCATCTAAAAGTTCAAAATTCGTGTTTTTAAGCCATTATTCTTTATTAAATGAAAAAATGAACAATTTTTCTCATATTCTGAATCAAGAAATATCAATGAAGAGTGAAAATTGATTGACGGCATCAGGCTTGTTTTCATTTATATACGAGCACTTTTTGCTTGTGGCTTTTCTTTTGTTTGCCTTTTTCAATGTTTTTTTAATTCTTTGGAGAGTTTTTCCTCTGTTTGAAAGTCAAAACCGACTTTTTTCAAAGTGGCTCACAACCCCCCATATCTTACTTTTTTTTGGTGACTTCACATAACCAAAAAGAAATTGTTACAACAAAAAAATAATATTTCTATCAAAAAGGCAATTGACCAAAGATATTTCCCATATACTTACTTTTGTCATTACGAAAGAAATTTTGTATGATATTCACAAGTCAAAAATGAAAAAAAAACTTTTCTTTTTTTAAAAAAGTCGAGTTCTGGTTTACGAACTTAAAGAAGGTGTAGACTGATAGGCTGCTTGCCAAAAGTTAGGTAATAAGAAGGGAGACACATGACATAAACAAAAAGTTTAAATATATTTTTTCTTGTGGCCAATATTCGAGTGGCTCACAACCCCCAGCGGCTCAGAACCCCCCATTCTCCCCTACCTCTAGTTATTTTGTGTACACGATTTTGGTCTCCCAACAAACAATGTGTTGTATCATGCAAAAAAAATGTCCCATTTTCTAGTTATGAGTTAATTTGATGTTTAATTAAAATTGTTTGAATTTTGTTATATGTTTTATTAACATGTATATTTAAGTTACTCCACATATAAAGGCAAACAGTTTTAATTCGAAATGCAAGAATTTATACGAAAACCTCTAGAGATTTATAGTACACCCCCGAATGGCACATTATTGAATGTACACTAAAGTGTCTAACGTTTTACTAGGTTTGTGATTTATTTAACAAAGGTAAAACCATTTCCTAAGCAAAATTCTTCGTCGTTCCCACCAATGAAATGCGTTGTACACATACTCCAGACTTACCCCTTATACGTTTGTACTTGTATCTTGCCAAGCCGTAACCATGTTAAATATATATATTCACATTGTGTATATTTTCCCACCATTTAACTGCATGAAATTGAAACGGAAAAATTTCATAATCAATGCAGCAAATGTTGTTATTGTTTGTGCTGCTGCCTTCCGTCTTTTGCCCTTCTTTCAGTCATTATGCTTTTGTCTCAACGCCAAAATAAAGGAGAAAAGAAAACCAGAATTAATTTTCATTTCGTTCTCTTGCTTCAACGTGAAAAGAATTTTTGGGCGGACCTCCCCAAAAACACAAAAACTCTCACGCTCCAAAATTGTACAACAAACTCGCACGCTTGACGCTTTATCAGCGTTTTTCGCACTTCTTGCTTTGACTCCGTGCGGGCTATTAAAACCATATTATTAAGCTAATTTTTAAAAAACCAGAAGGAATGTTTAAAGCCACAACTAAAACTAATTGAAACGAAGATTAAGTAGGGAAGGGGGAGACATTCGATAGAAATTGACACCAAACACAATTCCCCTGTCACCACTTGACCTGGAGTGCCGCCACTTTCCACAACTTGCTGGCTCATGGATTTTCCATTTAATTAGACTCGATTTCACTTTACTCAGCCCAGTTAAACGGCGATAATTAAATAAACACATGTAGAAAACCAAAGCTAAATTGAATTGAATTGGCGCTCCAAGTGGCTGGAAAGGAAGTGCTGGTTATGCATATCTCTGGGCTACATTCTGCCACCAATTAAACATAATAATGATTATGCTGATAAATATGCTCATATAATGAAGCTTAATAACTGATTCCGCAAAATCGCATAGGAAGACCACAATTGCCAACTTTCTCTGTGCCAAACCAATGCAGCCAATATGGTTGGGTTTCAACCAATTTGGTTACCCAGACATTTAATCAACTCCCACCCGCCCTTTTATGGAATAGTTTGTACAAGTTGAATGCTGTTTGGGTACCAAGTGTACACAGAGTTTATTGAGTTTGTGCAAAAATATGTAACAGGCGGAAGGCATGATTTTCGACCCTATAAAGTATGTATATTCTGGATCAGCATCAACATTCAACATATTTTGGCCACGTCCCCTCCTGTCCAGTTTGAATATAGATGGTTCGTCCTCTCTATATATATTTAGTTTATGATCGAATGATAAAGATCGGATGAACTATACTCAAGCTATGACCAACTGAGAGTTTGGTGCTACTGCTGGTACAGAGTATATTAGAGTCGGGCTTGACCGCCTTTCTTACTTGATTTTTGTTTTTTGTTGTAATGATTATTGCTGCCTGGCCATATGTCACGAACTGTCTGTATGTCTGTGTAGATGTCTACTAACTGGTTGGTCTCCGCGAATTCACTGGACTCGTTTTGTATACTGTCAGTTGGCTAACGGCTTCTATTGCCGCCCCCTCTGACTCCTCTAGTTCTATAAAATGACTTTGTCCCCTTCAAACTGACATGGTTCACAAATCAAGTAATTTGTTTCGTGTGTGTGGGTGGTTGTGGGCCAGGTCAATATGTAATGATAGTTAACTTGTTGTAAAAGCAAATGCAATGAGTTTTACTTCTAGAATTTGTGCAGTACTTACGTATAGAGCTAATGATCATCGTCGACCACTAGCATTAGAGGTCGTTGAAATTGAATAAAACAAAGCTTTTGATTTTATACCCTGTAACAAAGATACAAAGGGTAAAATAAGTGGAGTGGTTAGTGCTAGTTTGCTTACATAAGTTTGCTGATCGCTGTAGACATGTATTTGTAGGAAATGTTTTCTTCTCCCTGTTACATACATTTTTATATAGAACAAAAACCCCGGTTTGAATGCTACTCTGTACTCAAACTGTTGGTTACTGTGTTAGAAGCGGGTAGGAAATCTCTCTCACTAACATTAGCAAAGCCAAGATTGGGGAACACCCAGAGTCACAAAGGTACGGGCAGCCAGTAAGAGTCGTTGGGGCCAGTACATGTAGGCAAAGGTCACTGATGATTTGGTAGAGATACACCCTGGGTGGAAAGTGGGTGGTCAAGGTTGTATGGGCGAATGATTAGTTGCCAGCGATTTGCTCCAAACTCTTTTTTAAAGTTACACATAATAAAATATAGGAAACGTGTCTAAAATAAAAAAAAAAAAAAAAAATAAAAAAACCAAAAAATTTTTAAAAAAATTTTTTTTTTATATCCGATCACAATTCAAACTCTTTTTCAAAGCGCTACAAATGGTCCCAAAGTCGATTTTTTTGGCATAAAGTCAAAAAAAAAGTTGCGATTTGTGGAAAAATTGATTTATTTTTTAAAAGAGTATATCCCAGCGGTCATAGAATCGAAAAATTTTATTATGAAATGCAGCCCTTAAAGTTTTGCGAAGCCCTGAAAGTCAGCCATTCATTTAACTCCGCACGTGGCTTTTGTTGTGGAAAAATTTTGTCTAAGTTTATTGCCTTCAAAATAAACGAAAATTGATTAAAACAATTGAAGTAAACTATGGAAAATAATGTCCAAGGTATGTTTAATGCAATTTCGATTCAGTTTGTTCTATATATGTGCTTTGTCCTCTCTTTTATGTGTTTTTGTTGTGTGTTGTTTTAGGCGAGCTTAACCTCTAAATAATTCTGTTTCGTGGAGTAAAAGTTTGGTGGATTGTCGTGGATTGTCGTAACTGTTAATGCAATATTGTTCATTAAAGTGTCCTCTTTACGATAGTCTAATTGGTTTTATCACGAATTTTCACAAACCCGCGAAATCACGATTTTTTCAGACCACTTCGAGTTTGAGCATTAAGAATTGATTGAAGAACGCATGCACGAAAAAGCAGTTGTCAGAATAATATGCACGACGTTTTTCATTGAGCTATGGACTCTCGCGATCCACTGATCTCTAGTTTATGTTTAAATAAAAGAAAGGCACAAAATAAAAAGATACCTCTTCCGACTTCCCCTCTTTTACATTAAGTTGTAGTATGGACCCTCTTTGTGATGAAGATAATACTGTTGATACCGATTCGGATAGATCCGATATTGAGAATAAATACTGTTTACATTTAGATTCTGAATTTAATGATTAAAAATATATACCTAATTAAAGTTGTGTTAAAAGATTAGCTTCTGTAAATATTGCATTTATTACATCATCAAAATCAGCTAGATTCATGCTAGTCGGCCCGATCGGTTATATGGCAGCCATTTATAAAAAATAGTCTAAGTTGAACAAAATTGGTTAGGACACCTCGAGAGCCTAAAATACGTGTATAAACTGAATTACAGCTCAATAGTTTGAAAAACAACAAAGTTAGTGAAAATCGGCCAGATCATTTATATGGCAGCTATATGAAATAATAGTCCAAATTGAACCAAATTTGGTAGGATACCTTGGGAGCCTAATATACGTGTATAAACTGAATTTCAGTTCAATAGTTTAAAAAACAACAAAGTTAGTGAAAATCGGCCAGATCGTTTATATGGCAGCTATATAAAATAATGGTCTAAGGTGAACGAATATTTGTAAGTCGCCTTGGGGGCCCAAAATATGAGTATAAGCCAAATTTCGTGCAGAAATCTTTATAATTAGACTTTATGCCAAAAAAATCGACTTTGGGACCATTGTGCGCAAACAATAATGTACACTTTTCCGGAAAATCCCCCCCGAAAAACCGGAAAAAAAAAAGAAATTTTTTTGTCCCCCCTGTTCAAGCATAGTGCGAAAAATAATTCGACACGTGTTTTCCCGATTTTTGGAAAACCCGCCCACGAGGAAAATGGCCGGAAAATTCTGCATGAAAGAAACTATTTTTCATCCGATTGGCTTGAAACTCGGTTTGTGAGTATAGTAAGTGAAATATAATGAGATGTGATTTTCCGATGTTGGAACATTTGACCCAACGGTCTGAAAATTCCTGGAAAACTAGGAGGTGAGGGGGGCGCGAAGTTGGTGGGAATGGGAAGGGATGTGGGTGGGAAATGGATGGTAATCGGGAAGTGGGAGGGATGTGGGCGGGAAGTGGCTGGGAAGTGGGTGGGATGTGGGCTGGAAGTGGGTGGGATGTGGGTGGAAAGTAGGTGGGAAGTGGATGGGAAGTGGGAGGGATGAGGGTGGAAAGTAGGTGGGAAGTGGGTGGAAGTTGGGTAAGAAGTAAATGGGGAGTGGGTGGGGTGTGGATGTGATGGGGGTGGTAAGAACTCAGCAGCAAAGTCGTATGAAAAAGCAAAGTATTAAAACGTTGAATTCAAGCCTAGGTATGTAAGATTTAATTTCTGAGCTCTACAAAGGAAATTAATTTATAAAATATTTTCAAATTTGGTAAATATTTCACTCTCTCGATTGACTTCATTGTGATATTGGTTCTATACTGTTCATGGCGCAGCGAAGCGCGACGGGCTTTATGCTAGTATAGTATATAGGTGCCCGATTTTTATCAAACTTGGTGGAATTATTTGAACGCATAGAATACTTAAAAATACGAGGTTGATCAAGTAAATATATATTTTATGTGGTTGGAGAAGCTTCCTTCTATGAGTTACAAAGATCTGGATTTTAGTATTTGCAAGGATTCCGAATTCTTAGTTGGTTTCCGTGTAAAACTTTGTTTTTCCAATATAATTTTCTCAAATTTATATGAAAGGGAGAAGAATATCTGTGGCTACTAGATAAGATCGTCTCCTTTTGACGAATTGAATCCACTTGGCATTAAAATCCTAATATTTCTTAAACCTAATCTATTAACCGCAGACTTGTTTATCAACTTCCATATATCGTTTTTGAATTAAAATTCTACCCGCACCGGTTTACACGAAAACCAATTTGAATTTAGTAACAGGGGCAAATATAGTATAATATTCTAGTATGTATGACTCGATGGAAAAACTCAATTATATTAAAAAACAAACATTTTGATTTATATCTTGTTCATTTGATACTTGACTTTGCGTGGTCGGAGTAATTATACATTATGGACCAGTAAATTGCTCACGACATTTTTTGTGAATTTATAATTAATAATTATTGGATTGTTAGTAAGTTCAGTCATTGAAAATTTCACAACGCTAGAATAATTTCAATATAAATGAATAATTTCTGGTTTTTCAGGCCTTAAATGTAAGCCAAAGCTTGAAGCAAAACTATTTTACTATATTTGTGAGGAAGTTTTAATGCACTTACCCGTGCTCTTTTTACCTTTTACCGATTGTATAGAGCCTAAGGCCTAAGTTGCTATGGTATTCCAATTGGACACAATATATAATTGTTAAGAAATTGTCAATCCGAATAAAACAATGGGCTTGTTCAGCAGAATAGTTGATCCCTGAGCAGGTATCAGAAAACAAATCTTTTTGCATCTAGTAGTTTTTGCTGTTAGAGGGAGCAGTATCACTTTAAAGTAGCATACTATTTCTTTGATACATGCTCCTGTATCATACCTCAAATTGGCTATTATGATGCCGCATTACTCAACTTTAGTAGGAAGATTATTGCCAATTTATACTTGATCATGAAGTATATTCTTCTGCTGAACACGGTCCATGTTTTCGAACAATTTTGAAAACCAGGTCTGGTGCCACAGCTTACTTCATAACAATATATGTCAAATCAATATCTCACATTTAGCCATCTTTTTATATGTACTTACTAAAATCACAGTATTCTTATTTTCTTAAACCATTTATTGATTGGTCTACTAAAATATGTATTGTAAATGGGTGATATTTTACAAAGCGAACGGTTTCAAACACACCATTTTTGATTTCAATAAAATATTCCGAAAATACATCTCGACATACCCACCAAAACATAATTTGCAATTTCAAAAACTGAAAAAATTCGAAAAAAGGAAAAAAAAGTTATTTCTCGGATTTTGTTTATCGGACAGGTCTCGGATTGATTTTAAAAATAGTTAGGGTATTCACTTTGTTGGGCACTTGGGGAAAAGTGTAAGCATTTCCAACAACAATTTACTCTGAACCAATTGTGCACAGCTTGCTCGACCCAGACCCTGACTAAAAAGAGTCGGGCACTTGTGCCAAATATAATTTCGAGTAAAAACTTGACGAGAATCTTTACGTTGGGTATTAAGTGGTGGTTTTTTTTAGTTTTAATCTTCTTAGATATTCAGCTTTATGGATAACTCACCGTACCGTTTCGATACTTGCGTTTAATTGTAATTTTAAATGATTTTTTTAAGCTGAACGGTGTAAATATGAAGCTTTTTGAACAATTCCCTACTGTGCAGTACGTGAAAATGTTTTTTTGGTGCGGTCTTTCATGTTATTCCCATAATTTGATAGGTTTTTAAGAAAATTGCATACAACACTTTAGCTTATTCCAAATATTTTCAGCAATTTGCCTGTACGTAAGATTTCACTCCTTATAAGCCATTATTTTGGCCTTTTTCGACATCAGTTAGTGCTTTACCGCCCACCATGGTATTTTTATACCCGTTACTCGTAGAGTAAAAAGGGTATACTAAAGTCGTGCAAATGTATGTAACAGGCAGAAAGAATCATTTCCGACCATATAAAGTATATATATTCTTGATCAGCATCAACAGCCGAGTCGATTTAGCCTTGTCCGTCTGTCCGTCTGTCCGTCCGTCCGTCCGTCCGTCCGTCCGCCGTCTGTCTGTATGAACACCTAGATCTCAGAGATGGTAAGAGATACAGGTTTGACATGTATGGGGCAAACGCTTCTTTTATCTGCACGCAGATCAAGTTTGTTTCAAATTTTGGCCACGCCCCCTCCCGCCCCCGCAATTTGGAAAAAAGTTATATCTCCTACAGTTTTAAAGACAGAGGATTCGTACCTTCTATAGATAGTTAGTAATTAGCAAAATGAATCGATTTGCCGAAAGAATGATAAAGATCGGATGAACGGTTCTCAAGTTATAAGCAAAAAAGTGAACCAAGCCCTCCCCGCTACCACCCTAAATAAATGTTGCATACTTTTTGGATGGTCACACTAAGGAGCGCGGGAATACTGTTAAACATGTTTTTTCATGAGTAACGGGTATATCGAAGTCGGTTAGAGCCGACTTTAACTTACGCTCTCGTTTTCTATTTAAAACGTTTATATGTTGACAAAAGATCAACTTCATTGCGCGGAGTTTTACTCAGAATGATGAAATCACGTTTGTCCCTATTCAAGTGCATGATAAAAATATGCCATTTTTGAAGAGCTCGTTGAAAAACAATTTTTTAACAGAAGACTACGTTTATTTAAAAAAATTTTTTTGTTAATTCAATAAAGAATGAAGTACTGAATCCTAAAAATATTTGCGTTTTAATTCAATTTGATTGTTAAATTAAAAATTTTATTTTCGGGTTAAAATTGCTTGTCCCTATTCAAGTGCATGGCAGTGTATATCATGCTCCAAGGGTATATAAACTTCGGTCGAGCCGAAGTTAGCTTTCCTCTTTGTTTAAGGTTTAAACAAAAGCATTAAAAAAAGGTGTGGGTGTCGTTAACAATCACGACGCTTTAATTGTTTCACATTAATGCTTAGTTTAAGAGCTTATTTTCAAAATCACAAGGTCTGTAAAAGAGCCAGGGCCCTATTTCGAAAGAAGAAAACCAACATAGAGTTAAAATAGCAGCAACGAGATCAAGTGCTCTTTTATTTTTCCACCAAGTCTTGTTTATTGTGCTGATCCATAGATAAATTATGATCTTTCACCCACCCAGATACCACCAAGGTGAGATCCCACATCCCATCGGGCTCTTGACCCATATCTTTCCCAGAACTCACCCAGTGGCCCATATTCAGCATCTTTCCTCATCCTCATATGTGTATCTGTTTGCTGGGAAACTCCACAAAACAATAACACAAAATATAAATGACGTCAACGTCACGTGACGCTGAAATCAAACTTTTTTGCTCATAACTTGAGAACCGTTCACCCGATCTTTATTATTTCTTCGGCAAATCGATTTATTTTAATAATTACTAACTATCTCTAGAAGGTACGAATTGGAATGTTTTAGATATTCGGTTTTTTCCAAATTGCGGGGGCGGGAGGGGGCGTGGTTAAAATTTGAAACAAACTTGATCTGCGTGCAGATAAAAGAAGCATTTGTCCCATACATGTCAAACGTCTATCTCTTACCATCTCTGAGATCTAGGTGTTCATACAGACAGACGGACGGACGGACAGACGGACAAGTCTATATCTTCTCGGCTGTTGATGCTGATCAAGAATATATATACTTTATGTGGTCGGAAATGATTCCTTCTGCCGGTTACATACATTTGCACCACTTTAGTATACCCTTTTTACTCTACGAGTAACGGGTATAAAAAATCAGGAAAGGGCTTCTTCGCCGTCGAACTCGGGTTCATAATGTCGATGTACTTAGTTTCAGATACAACCCCACATTCCAAATAATTATTTTTTGAAATCATCATTTAAATCACAAAATGTTGTGTATTTTTCTTTTTCTAATCCCACGGCGAACCGCAACCCCGTGTAAGCCAACATATTTTTGAAATTCATGCACCAAATGAAGGATTTAAGAAACAGCTATAAAATGCCATGACTTATAAACACCAGAGATGATTTGATTTTCAAGAAATTTTAATTTTTTTGTATACTAAGTATGAATCATCTTAAAGTAAAATAAATGTGAGCTTGAATAATTTCTCTGACTTTTAGGTGTGCCAAGTACAACTTTAGTTCAGGTTATATCTCAATAATTCTGGCTCTTTAGCTATTTAAAACAGGTTTTGGAGCGGTCAATGCGCGATCGACTTAAGGCAAATGTCGTTAAAGTCGCTTATTGATTACTGCTCAGGTAAAGTAACATTTTCTTATTTCACGGAATGCATTTAAATTGCATTTAAATTTTAAAATCTGAAAACGCTTGTCGTAGTACTTTGTTGTTACAGAATCGTACAGATACTGGTTCGGTTCGCGGTTTCATTTAATTGAAAAATTGTTAAGGTAGGCATCAATTCATTAAGTACTCCTAAAGCACTCACGCAAGTTCACATACCCAAGACAGCTTTCAGCTCTTAAATTGTTCTTTTGAAATGCCAATTATTCATTAAAAGTTTACCGATTGTACTATAATGTGGCTTGCCTTAAACACAGAGCAAATTCGGTAATTTCTTTAAAAGTTGTTAAGGTTTCCAAAAACTTTGTCAAACCTGCTTGCTGTCCATACAGGGCAAAGTAACGGAATGAATATGCCCTATAAGCCCTCACTTTCATAATTCTTAGGCTGTTTTTTTTGTTGTTGTCTTGTTTATTGCTTGGCTGCCTATGCTAATGGGCCTAGACCCAGCGCTTCATACATGTTTTTGTTGTCGTCTTTTACGATATATTGTATGTATGTATGTTTCTCGGGCACATGCCATACCCACACGCTCCACTGGCAGCTTAGCCGGCGCATTACTCATGCTCATCTGCTCCAGAAAATTGCCATAACCACATTAAGTTGGGTGGTAGCCGCTATTTCATTTGGTGCTTCGCTAGATTCCATTATTTAAACTGAAGGTTTGTTAAAGTTCCGAGCCCTTTGCTGTGTCACCTCAAAAAAAAAAGAACCAAACAGCGAGGAGAAACATAGCACATTGAACCCAGCTGTGCTTTTTCGACGGTGTCAGAGTTGAAACTTGAGCAAAGTTTTTTTTGTTTGACGCTAAGAAAACAGTTTTAAGTATTCAAACTTCTGTTGGAGTTGTGGGCTTCAGCTGCAGCTGTTAATATTTCCAAACCATTTGAATGAAATGTGGTTATTTCGGTTCGTTTACAGTTATAGTGAACACTTTAGTTTAGGTTTATTAAATTTGAGCAACACTTTAAATGGCTATATTAACAACTGCAATTGAAGTAACATGTCTCAGCTACCAAAATTTAATTTCCAAATTATTACAAGCAAACAGTTTTAGCCACCCAATAATCGAAAAAAGTTCATATCGCACTCAAGAGATAAAAAAAATCAAATAACAAAGTTTACAATTGATTTACAGAGAGCTTTTCCAAAGTTTGGAAAAAAATAAACGAAATGTTGTAGCAACAACAAACAATTCATTTGCATATACATACATACATCCATCGACACTCGAACTGCAATTTGAAGCAACTTTGTTGCTGGAACAGGGAAAACAATACAGCAAGCTGAAGAAAGCCAACATTTTGAGTTGGGTTTGATGTGCGCACTGCAAGAACACAAAGCAAAACAAGAGGGCGGAAAAAATTGGAATATGGTGCAACTCCTGGGGGGGACAGAACCAGCAGTGGGTGTTAGAGGAACATTAAATTGGCCAAAGAAACTTTACGCTAAACTTGTTGACAGCTCTCCCACTCACAAATATGAAAAGTATTAATTCATTTTCAAACTATGGAAAGGAATCCCCTGGGAGCAGACGAAAGGTGTGTTGTGAAAAAATAGGAAATAAAGAAATTGAAGTTACTGAAGGTAATTTGAATAATAAATCAACAGCAGTAAACTTTAATTTTTCGATCTATTGAAGTTTTTATACCCTTTCAAGTCTCATTGCTTAATGGCATATAATTTTTTTACACTTGAAAAGTGTATTATAATTTTGCCCAGAAGTGTGCAACGCATAGAAGGAATCATCTCCGACCACATAAAGTATATATATTCTTGATCAGCATGACGAGCTGAGTCGATTAAGCTTTGTCCGTCCGTCTGTCCGTCTGTCTGTTTCTACGCGAACTTGTCCCTCAGTTTTGGAGCTATCGAGCTGAAACTTTGCATAGAGTCTTCTTTTTACTGCACGCTGCTAATATGTCGGAACCGACCGGATCGGATGACTACTTCTTGTAGCTGCCATACAAATGTTCGTTCGGAAAATGGATTTTAGTAAGAAAAACTGGTTTGTTCTCAATATTACTGCTCTTAAACACGGTCATGGGTAATATGTAATGTTTTTAAGCTGATCTGCGAAGTTTGGTCGAAGTCGCTAACCGTTGAGACAAGCTATTTCAAGCGTATCAAAACTTCGGTACAGACGAAGTTAGCTTTGCCTTTCTCGTTTTTACAAGTGTT
The DNA here is from genome assembly GCA_018904235.1 of Lordiphosa stackelbergi. Taxonomy (NCBI): domain Eukaryota; kingdom Metazoa; phylum Arthropoda; class Insecta; order Diptera; family Drosophilidae; genus Lordiphosa; species Lordiphosa stackelbergi. Next base: position 93,666 of record JAEIFU010000292.1, on the reverse strand, counting down.
TTAAATTCACCTAAAAACATTAAAGAGAATGCATACAGAGATATGATGAATGATATGAATTTTAGCGTGTATTTTAAGACAGAGACTTTGGTCACACTGTAAATCAAAAAAATAACGTGGTTTAGTTGTGTCAGACAGGCGAACGAAGACGAGTCTTTGTAAATATATATACAGAGAACAAAATTCGACATATACGATCGATTTTAGAAGTTGATCAAGCACGGATTTTTTTAAACCAAGTACGAGAAGATTTATTTGAGTACGGATTTTTCAATCCTGGTATTCTTGTCTTGTCTTGCTCACACGGGATTGAGATTATCTTGTTATTAGATCTCGATTTGATCCCTCGTTCGGATCCAATCAAGAAGGTCCGTTATTGATTTAAGCTCGATATTCGTTCTTGATTTTATCTCGAAGTCGGCTTGGTGCAAGAATACCCGAACTCCAATTGAGCTCGATACTCGAAGGACAGTACAGGGTGGTCCATTTAAAAATTTAAATTTAATTTTGCTATAAAAAAAATCGGCTCGATATTCTTCGAAGGTTGAACATTTATTGGAAAGGTTGGTTCATGTAATTTATTTATGAAAAACAATTTCGGTCAAATGACCACCACGGCTGACCTGTCAATGTTTTCGGCGGAGCGCTCCGCTCGAGTACGTACATGGGTTGGGTTATCTACCAACATTCCAGTTTCACGAACTCGCTTCACGAATTGATCCACAAATTGAGTTCCTTTTTTTCTTAACTTTCGCACAGTTTCAGTCGAGGGCTCACCACTTTGGAAATATTCTTTTACAATTTCCCAACTTTGTTCAAGCGAATAGCGACCCATTTCGTAAATGTCAAAGTTTTTACTAAATATTAGTCGCTTTCCAAATGACATTTGACGTTTTTAAAGTCGGATTATGAATAGTTCAAATTCCAAACACTAGTTGGACCACCCTGTACATTCAATCCGAAAAAGGATTGCGTCAAAAATGACTTAGATCTAAACTCATTTTGACTCCAACAAAGGCATCTCACAAGAACTTCAGGCTCCTTTTTTAACTTCCTTTTCGATTATCAATCCAGCAAGTTCTAGCCGCCTCGAGGTCATTAGTTTGCATACAACTGTAAAAACAGGACAAAAACAACATATAAATGGAGGCTGGTCGCTTTTGAATTCTCTTCAATAGACTTGACCCATCGACTGCAATTCAGCAGCTCCCTTGTGGTAGGGGATTCCAAGGGAACAATTGGTGCAAAAAACCTACACCACCAACAACTCCTAAGCTGAAGATACAACTAATACAGGTATGGCAAGCTCTCCGCTCTCTTTTTAGCCACAACTAGGGTTGTCGAAAATATTATCGATATATCGAAATATCGATATTTTTGCCCAACATGAAGAATATCATTATCGAATATTTTTCGGAGGCAATATATCGGATATCGAATATTTTTTGGTGATATTTTTGGGGGATATTTTTGTTTTATTCACAATGTTGCGAATAACTGTTTCTTGTGCTCTGGACATGACATGCACAATGTTTAAAAGTTGTTTTATGAACTGTTAACTGTGCAAAAGTTGGAAGGACCATGGCAACTCAACAAACATAAAGGCACACTTAATCGCAAAGCATGGAGATGCTTGGCTGGAATGAAGCCCATTTTAAAAACAGTAAAGAATAACATGATTGCAGCATGACGACTATCGTCAAACAGTGGCAGTCGCCTATAGTCATGCTGCACACATATTCTTCTACCCTTTTAACACAAGTGTGCGACATCTGAAGATGTAATTTTTGAAGGATCGCTCTTCGCTGATCACAATACTGCCATGATACTCTCAACATCCACCAGGACAGGAGAATAAATAATTGGAGAAAATTGGAATTTACCTTTGTTTCCCCTGGAACGGGACCCTATTAAGTTCTCGGATTGCAGAGAAAGACGCATTGACAGTGCTTTTCCTAACTGCGCATTTCAGATCTTATTACACCGGGAAGCTCCGTGCCATCGGAACGATTGGCACGGCTGGCAAAAGTGTGATTTCTGACACCAGAAGCCGAATGACCGATGAGCACATAACTCAACGCCGACCCATAAATCTTTGTCTAACGGTGATTGGTAAAATCAGAAGTTTTTAAATTTCGAAGATTTAACCGGATAAGTTTTTTATGCTTTGTAGTTCGAATGCTCTATGTTTAAAGATAGGCTATTCACACTGAGGCACATCTGACATCTAACATCATTATCAAAGATGTTCCATAAGCATTTGCCGTGCCAAAATTTTATCATCATTCCAACATCTTCTGGGGATGTTCCTATTTTACTTCGTTTCAATCAGTATTTTTACGATAGTTATTGGTCCACCACTAAAAATTTGTCATTCACTGAGAAACATAAACAATGTCGACGAAAGGGAATGGAAAAATGTCAAAAATTCCAAGCCATCAATGGCCAAAAACAGACGTTGGACTATTAAGTTAAGTTTTATTATCTTAATAAGACAAACAGACATATGACAATGTACATGTTTTGACCTTATTGCATATGTTGCGGAATTCATATCGGATAATATTACAGAGTTCCTCCCATAGCTGTCGGATTGTGGCACCCACATTGCTGGAAGCAATGGCAGGCCACCTGCTCCAAATGCTCCAAGCCTGGCCACTAAGCGGAGTTTGTAAGCAGCGAGTGAGCGGTTGGAGTTGCAAGGGGAGCATCAAAGAGATCTGCGTTAAATGTTTCGGAAGTTAGCAGCGAGTCAAGCAACCTTCCAGTTGCGGGAAAGGAACAATAAATAACACTGTAAAACCATTTGTGCCTTGCAATACGCTCTTTTTCTTCCTTCGAAATAAAAAATCTTGCAAAAGAAAATCTTATCTCTTCAGCACCTGAAGAATAGTCAGCAGTAGTATGAGATTGGTTTGGCTGCCACCGGGGCTCATTTGAGGAAAGTTATTGATGGCACTGTTGTGGATATTCAAGATACTGTGCTACATACATCAGTGGGATGGAGTTGCGGCAATTTGTGTTTTTTTTCTCAACTCTCTTTTAACATGCCAAGCCGCTTCTAAAATATAAAATAAGGATAAAATATAAGGATGTAAACGAATTGCACGTATAAAAGTCACATTTTACTACCACTTACAAACATCCAAGCGCTTCTTGGTATGTGCAGATTCATTCATCTCATGGTCAGCAGCTCCTCTTCATCTTCGATCTCTGCAACTAATGCATTATTGACTAAATCTGCTATAAGCTGCCGAATAACAAGTTGCTGTTTTCAGCAACAGATAAAACAACCATCAATTGTTCTTTAAAATTCATTTTATCAATTTTTTTTTAACAATTTGTAAATTCACTTCGGCGACTGAAGATGTTAGATGTAAGATGTTGTCCGTGTGAATCGCTATTTCACATCTTCAGAAAATTCCATGCGTTCCGCTGAGATGTGCTCAGTGGATTAAATTTATTTTTATAATTATTTTTTAAATATAAAATATATATGGTTTTAAAAACATAGTTTGTATAACAAAAATATAAAAAAACCCCACAAAAAAAAAATAATTATTTTAAAAAATAATTAAAAATTTTTTTTATTTTTTACACCTCCCCCCCCACCAAAAAGCTCAGGGGTTAGAAAGAGGGGAGAGCCGAGGGAAAACCCACGACTAAAAAAAAAATAAAAAAAAAAAAAATTAAATAATTAAATATATAATATTATTATAATAAATCCCCAAAAAAAAAAAAAATAAAATGAATTAAATTTATAAAATAAATATTTTTTTTATTATATCAATTTTTTTTATCCCCCCCCCCCCCCCCCCCTTGGTTTTATAAAAAAAAAAAATTATAAAAATTTCCAACAATAAAATTAAAGGGGGAAAAAAATTTAAAAAAAATTTGGGGATGCTGGAGGGCGGACTATTTGCATGGTGGGTCGTTGCCGCTTGGTGACAGGTGCGGGTGCGTCCGCTTAATGGACCGCTGATTAGCATGCCAGCGAGCTGATGTAGCTTCTAATGCAACGCCAACTAATTGAAACATACTTTAAAATGGGTTTGAAATTTTAATGAAATTAGCAAACAGTTTTGGCTAAAAATGTCAAATTGAATCATGAAAGCATGAATTTTGTGTTAAATTACCCTTTGTTTGCTCATAAAGAGTTGGCAGCTAATTTTGGGCCAACATTTTCATAAGTTTTTCGTTCGTTTTCCCATTAAACTGTTTGCCTTGCCTAACTACATGGCGTATAAGTAATATGTGTTTGCCTTGCTCATACGCACTGTTGGATCACTGCGAAAGAAGTAGATGGAAAAGTTGTGCCAAACTATGCATTAATTTCATCATTTGCACAAAAAAACTTTTGTGACAGCATGTGAAGAGTTTTTGATTGAGTTTTCGGTTTGCTCGGTTCGTTAGCTTGACTTGACTTTTCAACTTCTCTGTGTCTGTGTGTAAATGTATGTTTGGCGAAATTTTGCTGATGTAGCAGCTGAATGGAGGCGGAAATAGTTGAACTTTGACTTTAATCTGCATAATTATGGATGATGATTGTATAGCGGGGCATTCGCAATTTGAAACCAAATTATTTAATTTAAATAGATAACAGAGCTCTCACTTTTGTGAACCACATGTGACAATGTGGTTATTTAATGATTAAAGAAAATTTTGAAAATCTGTAAAGTTTACTTGACCCAAGATATTAATTATTATTTTAAGAACGAGTTTTTCATCCCAAAACACTTTATTTTGGACTGACAGGACTGAGAACCGGTGTTGAACCGGTTCGAATCTGGAATTACGGCGTTTATAAACGTGTAAAAAAACTGCTGAAGCTGTTCCAAACCTATACTTTCGGTTCGATTTAACAAAATTATACGGTTACAAAGGACCCAACCAAATTTTTTAGGCGCTTGAAAATTCCGGAATTATATATTAATCCCTTGCTGTCAAGTAGATGCTGAAAACATACCTCTCCCGCACGAACACCTCGTTAATTTTGGGTCTAAAGGGTCCAGACAAATTTCCGTCCCGCACCCATTTTTAGAAAATATAAGAAGATTGTGCATTTCACATCAGCATCAGCACTAATAATTTGGAACATAAAGGTTCCTATGTCTTCCCCAAAAATAAAATAGAACGTTTTCAAAAAGTCGAAACGAAAAGAAAACGAAAATTGTACTATTTGGTGTTCCCATAGCAGCTATAATCTGTCTCATACTACGTTTATACGCCATCTGTTTACAAATAGAAATAATTTGTAAATAACTAACTCACCGCTTGTACGCTTAATATTCTACGTAAGTAAAAGTGTTTTCTAGTGTTGGCAGAACTGAGTATCTGGTAACAATGATATGAAAATCAGTGTTGCTTGATTAGTAGAACCGAGAGTGTGGAAACGTTGCACTGTGGCAAATAACAATGCCAAAACTCTGGCATTTTTTACACCAGCCTTAGCTAGAAAGCTGAGAATTTTGACGAAATGATCTTAAAAGATTGAAATTAACGCACATAATTTTTAAAGCAACAAAAAAAATTTATACGATATAAAGAATCTAAATCAAAGTCGAAAAATATTTCAACTTTTCGTTTTTTAATTATAGAAAAACACTTGTAATTGGATTTGACCCACCTGCATTGAAGTATATATAAGTACCAGATAACTAAAAAAATTAAAATATCTTGATATGTCCAATGGTTTATGAGATATTGATCAAAGCCGTTTTTGAACTTGACTGCCCACCCTGTCGAGAACTTTCAGTCAATCTGATTCACCCTCACCGATTTTTCCACCTATTTTTACCTCCTCTTAAGATTTAATACTTGAAAAAACAAACTAAAAATAAAAATTTAATTAATTAAAAATCTAATTTTTTAACACATTACAATTTACCTCCAGTGCTTCTAAGAGTATGCTACACATTTTAACACATTCAAATTGGCTTAGTATGAAAAATAGTTTACCTCAGAGTCCATGGTGTTATTTTCCGAAGTTTAGAAAAAAAGCATACTTCTAGTGACTTTTTAACAGAACATTCTTGATTTCAAATGGGAATATAATTTTAAATGCGATAAATTAAAAATTCAAGCCAAACCGCGAAAAAGCGCATACCTACAGCTATTGTACATTATTCAAAAGAAAATAATAAGCAATATTGCAGGTAAATGAAAGAGAGGTACCTTTGGGTACTTTAACACAAAGTAGCCAAATGTAAAAAAAGGCACAAAATTTTAGATTTTTTTCAATTTTTTTATGTAAACGCTTTCGAATGGAATCTTCTTAATAATTTTTTATGGAATCATGCAAGTCGAAAGGAAATCAAATTGCGGAGCTGTTGCTTTTTACAACTTTGACTTTTTTTTATTTTTGCAGGGAATTTTAAGAAAAATCAACTTTAAACGGCTGGCATTCAAAAACTATTCTGTAAAACGGTTCCAATTTTGCCAGAAAATAGCTATATGTATTCAAAATCATTGCCGACCTCGTTTATACAGTTTCTCCAAACCAAAAAAATTGGGACTTTTGGCCAAAATTTCGCTGGCCCAGTGTGCGTTGTTAAGAAAATCACATAAAAATACACATCCTGGCAACGGTTTCGATCCAAAACAAATAAAGAGACAATATTAAAAACTTCTTGGCAAATAATTTTGCTCTTCGTGGAAAGAGAACTACTTATGTTATCGTATTAATATCACAAATACGAATATACATACATTCTTAAATATAAATACTTCGACTTGAAAATAAAATAAAAACTTAATTTCTCTTTAATTTAAAATATTGTTCAATAACATTCAGTCACAGGGACTTTTACAGCAGTTTATATAAATGTGTAATGTGATTACATTCAAATTATCTCAATATAGAATAAGTTAAAAAGACATCTATCCTACCTACAACCTACTATTTTTCTTTGAAGCCTTTTTCACGATCCTCAAAAATATTAATGGGAGTTGGTCCCCCACCTGTCATGTCCTCTTCAATTTTTCTGTCACAGCAAATTTCTTCCACTACTGGTGGTATCTCCCACAGCTATGAAGTTGCGCAGTTAACTTTAAAATCTGCTGCTTCAGTGTGCGGAACTTTATTTTCAATTTCTCGCTGTTTTTTGTGAATCCTATCCGCAATTAACAACGTATTAAATATTGCAAAAACTTTTTACAAATTATGGTATTATTGGCTTACCATTCACGACCAATTTTTTAGCAAGTAAATATACATACATTCTTGTTACGACGTGTTTTGCCGTCCAGCAGATCCATGACCTCATTTTCCTTCATCAGTCCAAGAAGTTCCATCCATCAGAAGTTGTGGTCCAATTGAAACGCTTGTTTTCAGTTTTTATTTTGAGCATTTTACCTTTATCCTTCGCCAGCAGTCGATATAATATCAATAACAATTTTGCAGGGCTACCATATAGTTAGTAACAACAAAATCACTGAAATGACGCAAAAATTTGTCAATTACAAAACTGTTATTTGCATATAAACGTAGTATCAGAGAGCCAAGACATATACGTATAACTTCGCTCGCGCTCTTAGCAAAACAGTATTGCTCACAATATTGTTTGAGCGCCACAGGCATTTATGTGAACCATACAAATTTTTCTTTGGCCTCTTTACCAACTTCGCGGAAAAATTTTCAAAATTTTATTTCTTAGTGCGCGTCTGCATAACTAAACGAAGATCTATGCCAAATCTTAGATCTCTACGATAAGCAGTTTTGACTGTGGGTTGATTATATGTCAGTCAGTATGTCAATCAGTCGGGCCTACAGACTTATAAGTATAGATACAATTTATGTTGCAAATTCATACCTTTATACCATAATCTCTAATGATTTCTGTGACACCCTCGATAGATATTCTGTAAGCCAGAGATATTGTTATCTGGCTAATATTGACTTAAAAAACTTGAAATTGCCAATGAAAAATTCTACACAATTATAAAATGGAACAAATTTAAATTTATATTATATAAAAAATTTATAATTAATTGTTATTCAAAATTTGTATTTCAAAATTACAAATTAATTTATCACAAGGAGAATTGTTATAGTGACCTTTGAGGAGAAAACCGTAGAATGTTTGAATGCAGGCAGGGAAGCATTGACATATAACTATGTTCATAACTTTTTTTTTTAGAGGCTTTTTTGGTTTGCTGTTTTGGTCATTCAGTATAAGTTGTCTCATAACTTTTCTAAACACAAGAACACGCACAAACCACATAAAGAAGGTGCAGACTGCCTTTGGATTGAATTGGTATTCATGTAATAGCTATACAGTCAACCAGACTCCTTTGTGGAGTTGTGCGTGTCTTGGTTTAGATAAGTTATGAACATAATTATAACTTAATGACCTAGAGCCTGCCTAAAAAGTTCTACAAATTAATTTATATTTAAAAATGTTTATGTGTGGATTTGTTTTTTGGCCGTTTATCCTTGTATAATTGTGGTGTATATTGGGGTTTTTATTCGGCCGTCTTCCCTTCCTGCATTCAAAACACTTTTTGGCTTAGGTTTTCTCCTACGCGTTTTGGCAATTATATTGCCTTCCTCAGGGATTCAGTATATTTTCAAAAACATGAATACAATTAGACATACATACATACATACATATTTTACATATTTCTTAATTTTTAAATACCTATTGTATTTTTTTGTTTGTCTCTGTTAATTGTTTTATTCGTCATGTTTTGTATTTGTTTGAATTGTTATGCTGTTTAGATGTTCCCTTTGTGATTGCTGAGTAAATGGAGTTCGTATGTTCGATATCGTCTTTAAAATTAAGTGCCTGCTCTCCTTTTTTCTTTACAGAATCGAATTGTATTCATGTTTTTCAAAATATACAGACTCCCTGAGGAGAACAATACAATTGCCGAAACGCGTAGAAAAAGTGTTTTGACTGAAGGAAGGGAAGACGGCCGAATAAAAACCCCAATCTACTCACAAAAAATGTTTATTACAAAAATTAAAAAAACAATTACCTTAAGATATTCTGTTGGTTTTACCCCTTATTAGGTTGGCCCATGTTGATTATCTTATATATCTTATAAACTTTAATTAGTGAGTTTAGCTGGCTCTAGGTCCGAAAAAGTTGCATTTGTTCACAACTGTAAAGAGCTTATGCATTATACATCAAAAAGAGCTGGTTGCCAATACGGTACCGTTTCATAATTCTCCCAAATGATTCTTCAGTAGGCTTTCCGCTTGCAAAAGTTTCAAGAATCAACGCAAAACGCTTTTTTGAATGCTTGCATTCAAAATTAACGGCCAGTTCTAAGCTCGCTTTAGAAGTGTCTTAGAAATCCCGAGATTTGGCTTGTAGGTTTGCAATATAGAGTTAAACATATTACTGGACCATGATTGGTTGCAAACCAAAATGAATCGTTTCGAAAGCGGTTAGAGATAAATCCAAAAAATTATTTAAGCTATGAACTTAAAATATGATGTTTGGGTTGGCGAAATGGATTTAGACATATGGTATTTCTGGTTCAAGTCCGGTTCAGAGCCTTATCTTAGAATTTATTCTAATTACCCAGCGATGTCGGGTAAATAGCTACATAGCTAGTTAATATTTAAGATCTCTTTTTATACCCTTGGAGAGGGTATATTAAAATTGTCCGGATGTTTGTAACGCATAAAAGGAAGCATCTCCGACCACATAGCGTGACGAACTGAGTTGATATAGCCATGCCCGTCTGTCCGTCCGTCTGTTTCTATGCTATCTCCTCCGTCAGTTTTAAAGCTATCGTAACCAAACTTTGCACGAAGTCTTTTGGTACAAATACGCTGCACATTTGTCGGAACCGGCCGGATCGGATGACTATAGCATAGAGCTGCCATAGAAAGGATCGGTCGAAAAACTAGTTTGAACCTCGTATTCATAAGTTCTCTTTGCTTTTACAGAATTTCAGTAAGTTTTATGAAAATCGGGCAACTATATAGTATAGCTGCCATACAAAAGATAGGTCAGAAAAAAAGTTTTAGTATGAAAAACTTTTTTGTTTTCAATGCTATCGCTCCCAAACTCGTTACTGATCAAAATGATATGCTAACACATAATTCTGTCAAGTCTGATCCAAATCGGATGACTATAGCATATAGCTGCCATAGGAATGATCGGTCGAGAAAATAGTTTTGGTGAGAAAAACTTTTTTGTTTTCAATGGTAGCGTCTTTGTACGTTTCAGTTATGAATATTATCTGTCTCAACACAATTTTGGAGAGTTTGATCAAAATCGGATGAATATATCGTATAGCTGCCACATAAAAAAATGGCAGGCTCCAAGGGTATATAAACTTCGGTCGAGCCGAAGTTAGCTTTCCTCTATTTTTCAGTCTTGATTTAATTAGAAATTTCTCTTGTTTACTTGCAGATGTAGATCGAATTTGAAGAGCCACAACTACCTGAAGACACTGCTCCAACAATTTAGAGAGGAAACCCAACCCGCTGTCCGGGATGTCTTTCAAACTATTTCGGCGTGGTTCGGCACGTTGCATTGGCCTGCTTTCGGCCTTTGTGACCATTTTGCTGTGTCTGTATTACATCTCAATAGGACAGCCCAATCCAGCGCCTTCCTCTGATACAGGAGCGTCTACGGTCACGGGACGGGGTGGCAATACTATTGGTGGCTTTAGTGTGGGTGGAGGATCAACGTTACATAAGCAGTCACATCATAGCAACTTCGCCGCTCAAAAGCGTTCGCCAGAGCTATTACCAACGCCCAAGACACAGCAGCAGTTCCTAACTGTCAAGGCCGAGCACGCCCTGAGCCAAGACAATCCCAACTGGGGTGACAAATGCTATGTCTTGCTCCAAAGTCACACAAATATCACCGCCACGGAGGAGCATAGCAAATTTGATTTTCAACCCGAATGGATGCGCTCCAAGGAGTACTGGGATCGTGGCTTTGAAGAGCGTTTTGAGGCCCAGAAGAAGGATAAGCAACGTCCGCCCTTAAAGGTCATAGTGGTGCCACATTCCCACAATGATCCCGGCTGGCTAAAGACCTTTACCAATTACTTTCAATCGGACTCCAGACAGATTCTTAATCTTCTAGTGACCAAAATGCAAGAGTACAAGGATATGACCTTCATATGGTCCGAGATTAGCTTTCTCCAACTGTGGTGGGATCAGGCACATCCCACCAAGCAAAGAGCTCTCAAGCGCTTAATTAATTCGGGACGATTTGAGATCACCACCGGCGGTTGGGTAATGACAGATGAGGCTAATGTACACATCTATCCCATGCTGGATCAACTAATCGAGGGACATCAGTGGCTGAAGAATAATCTGAATGTCACACCCAAAGTGGGTTGGTCCATTGATCCCTTTGGCCATGGCAGTACGGTGCCATATCTGCTAGCTGGAGCAAATTTCGAGGGCGCAATCATACAGAGGATACACTATGCCTGGAAACAATGGTTTGCGCGTCAGCAGAGTGGTGATTTCATCTGGACTCCATACTGGCGCACTAAAAAGGGTCACTTGCTCACGCACAATATGCCCTTTGATATCTATTCCATTAAGGGATCCTGCGGTCCGCATCCTTTCATTTGCTTAAACTTTGATTTTCGTAAAATACCCGGCGAGTACACGGAATACTCGGTGAAGGCTCAGTTCATTACGGATGAGAATATCGAGGAGAAGGCTCAACTGTTACTGGAGCAATATTCGCGCACCGCCTCGCTATTTCCGCACAATGTGGCCCTAATACCCGTGGGTGATGATTTCCGGTATAACAAAGAACGCGAGGTGGACCAACAGTATGACAACTACAAGAAGCTCATCGACCATATAATGGCCAACAAGCGACTGTACAATGTGGATATCAAATTTGGCACACCCAGTGAATACTTTGAGGCCATACGGGAGAGAATGAAGGAAAGGACACCCAGTTTTCCCACCTTTAAAGGCGACTTCTTCGTCTATTCCGATATTTTCTCCGAGGGCAGACCTGCTTATTGGTCGGGGTACTTCACCACGCGTCCCTTTTACAAGCTTCTGAGTTCCGAGCTGGAACATAATCTGCGCTCTGCCGAAATACTCTTCACGTTGGCCTATAATACCGCACGTCAATCCCGGCACGAGAATGCCATTAAGATCTATGAGAAGAACTATGAGCAGATTATACTGGCGCGCCGGAATTTGGGTTTATTCCAGCATCATGATGCTATCACAGGCACCTCCAAGGCCACTGTGATGCGTGACTATGCCATGCGTTTGTTTGAGAGTACCCAGAACATGGTCAAAATGCAGGAATCCTGCCTAGAACTCCTTTTGCAAAAGCAAGCACCGCATCATCATGGATTTATACTCAGCGAATTCGAGCGGGATAACTTTAGCAAGATGCCTCGAAAGATGCCCATCCAATTGATAAGTGGCGGTGGTGTTGGTGCTGATGACGTGACCACCACCTCAACAACTGGTGCCATGGGTACATTTGTTCTGTACAATTCATTGGCCCAGAAGCGTCTGGAAATTGTCACTTTGCGTGTACCCCAACCGAATGTCAAGATATTCAATGAACAGGGTGATGAACTGAAGCATATACAAATCAATCCCGTGTGGAATATAACCGATGTGTACGATCAGGGTTTTGGCAGTACCACAGGCTCAGCGGGACGTATACGCACATCGACGCGACAATATGAAGTGATATTTGTGGCCGAACTGGAGGCCCTGTCACTTACCACGTATCGTGTGCAGGTGGATGAGGTGAACTATAAGCGTAGCATTGCCACCATTTATTGCGATGATTGTACGGAAGCGGGCACGGCCACGAGTGCGGCCGGCACGTCCACCCCTGGAGCAGCTGGCAATGGTACAATTTTGACCGATACATTTGAGGCACGCGCAAAACCAGGTGTTAAATTTAAAAAAAAGAATTTTTTGTTAAAAAAAAAAAAAATAAAAACAAAAAAGAAAAAAAAAAACACAAAAAAAAAAAAAAAAAAAAATATATAAAAAAGAATTAAATTACCACCCCCAACCTAATACACCCCCATACATAACCCCACATCCTCCAACCTCCCCCCATCTTCCCCCCCCCAAAAAACCCCCCCATTCCCCCCCCCATACCCCACATTTCCCATTTTCCCCCTACATACATACCCCCTACTCCGAAGCTCTCCCCACCCACATTCCACCCACTTACTACACAAACCGCACGCACTTCCCACTCACATCTTACCCACGTACCACCCTCATTCCACCCACATAATCGGTACGGAAAATGAAATCACAAATGTATTCGAATTTTATCAATACCAACCGAGTTCCAAGCCAATCGGATATAAAATAGTTTTTTTTATGCAGAATTTTCCGGGCATTTCCACGCCCGGGGGCGGACTTTCGGTCTTTGGAAAATCACATTTCAAATTATTTCGTATTCTATCCTTATAATCTCTGCACACTGAGCACATTTTAGAGGAACGCATGGAATTTGATAATGATGTGAAATTGAAATTTACACTAGCCACATCTAACATCTTACATCTGTCAGTCAATGTCTCGGAAAATACACAAAAATATATTGAGAAAAAATAAATTGGCATGAAATTTGTTTAACATTCGCTCAACAGTATCAGGCTTATGAATCTCATGGTGATCACAACGGCAGATATTATTGGTCCTTATCCCGAAGGAAGACTATGGGAACGTTATGCAATATATTTTGTGAGTTCTTCATGCTCCAGTATCTTTTTGCTAATTTAATCAGCATCAGATCTCGGGCATTTTGTGTATATGGGCATTTGCATGACCCAAAATTTTAGAATTAATGTCATTTGGGTCCTCTGCGTAAAGAGGTGGAAAGATCTGCCCGATGGCCCGGAGGGGGGGGCCACAAACAATTTTTTCCCACATTACCAACATGTTGTCCATATGGTCGTTTTTGGTGGGTTTGGTTTTAAATTCTTTTCCTGCCGACTAAATATATAGAATAAAAATATTTAATAATGCATGACAAGTTTTCTGCTACTACTTAACTTCCTCAGGAGCGTGTGGAATAGAAACATTTTGCTTCGTTTCAAGAAACAATGCAAAACGCTTTTTTGAATGCTTGCATTCAAAATTAACGGACAGTTCTAAGCTCGCTCAAAAGCTTCAGCTTTTGCACTTATAAATTTGACTTTAAGTTTAATCAATAAACATCAAAAAGTTAAAATCATCGTGGCTTGTTCTACTTTTAATTTCATTGCTTTTTGCGGTTCCCAACTGATCAAAGCATTGATTGTATGGAAAGGCAAGTGAAGCCATGGTTTCTCCACCGGAAAGCCTATTGAAGATTCATTTTGGAGAATGATGTATAAGTTGTTTACAGTTGTAAACAGACGCAACTTTTTCGGACCTAGAGCCAGCTAATTTCACTAATTTAAAATAGTTATTTAAAGATAATTTTTTCATTATATTCAGGGGTGTCCTTGAAATCTTTAGATATTTTCGTATAAACGATTGCACTTCGAACTTATTTGGGACTATTTTATTTGCGAAGTGCCAGAATCACAAGAAAGAACGAAAACCGTACGCATCAAATCTACTTGGGTTTGAGCAGGCGGTTTCAAATCGCTCAACTTTTGTCATCTAATCTAGTAGCCGGGCATATTTGAGCCCCTTAACATATATCTTCAAACAGCTTTAATATGAAACTCTAACGTTTATACGAAAACCTCTAGAGATTTCTGTGACACACCCGATTATTTTTCACAACTTTCGAGGTGGACTAAATCGATAAGAGTGTCTCGATGAACTCAGTTCAAACCACTGGATATTGCTGGAATAGTAAATTCAATCGTGGTCGTAATGTGTCAGAAATTATCAACTGTCTGCTACCTTCAGTGAAAAATCGAAAGCGAAAGACTTTAAGAAAGACGTCATGGCAAGACATGGCCAAGCATGGTGTGAAAAACTATTGGTCAGTTTTGAAAGTCAAGTAGTGGCGCCATATATTGGTCGAGCTTTGACCTAAAGAAAGTTCGCTGCCGCAGCGCAGCAGCAGCTCTGCTTTTGCAGGTACAGAGTATACTACAGTCGGGCTTGACCGACTGTTGAACTTGTTTACCCAGAATTAACTTGGCCATTGGTTCTTCGTCGGTCACGCGAAAAGTGGTCTGTAAATGTTTATTTTAACATAGTTCAATATAACGAGACCTAGAGCAGCGTACTATTGATGGTTTGATTATGTTGAAGCACACAAGTTAACTAGTTCTATAATTCAGTTTATTTTAAAAAGAGCCGCCTTTTCAACCTCTCATACTTTGAAATTGATATACCCTTGCAGCATGTAAAATTTATTCAATTAAGAATTTGAAAGATTTTCTTCGAACCGAGATCCGAGATTTGTTCCAATCTCATCAATAGATGGCGACACTACTTTGAACATGTGGCGGTCCCAGTTCATCCAGCTCCATTGGCAGATCCAGTTCATCTATCTGGTTTACACATCACGAACAACTGTCGATCCTCGATACTTCTGCCTCTTTATGCAACTTACATCTCTAACTCACACACACACATTCTGTTACTCTCATTCTTACCGGCAAAATGCCGTCTCCAATAAACCGAACTGAAACCTAATCCATGTCTTAAACTAAATAGTTAACGTTTCTTCTTCTGAAAGAACAAGTTACAATCAATCATTTAAATCGCAACGAAAAACAGTAGCTGCTATAACACATACAAACGGGCACTACCAAAATGGCGCCTTGGTAGTGCCCAGAAACATACATACCAACTAGTGTTGGGTAAAGGTTGTTCATTTCACTGAACATATTCACCTGTTCTTTTTTTCTCAGTGAGTCAACTCACTCAAATCGCTTTTGGTCAGTTGCTCTTGTTCACTTGTTCTTATTCACTTGTTCTTGTTCAGTTGATCTTGTGTTCTCAGCGAGAGAGAGAACATGATTACAGACAGATGATTACAAGTGTATATGAGTGTATTGCTGCAATCATCAGCAGTTGTCAAGCTTAGTTTGAAATTGTGAAATTGTTATTTTGAAATTGTTCTTGAAATTGTTCCTAAAATCTGGCTCGTCCAAAATCCTCAACGCGTGGGGTCCTTTAGCGATCATTCGAGCCAAATGACGGTTTATTATCCAATTCATTGAAATGGTTCCAAATATCGCTTTCCTTTCTGATTAAAGACATTCTGAATAAAAATGCGGACGTGATAGCCACACCTAAAGGTTGCTTAATACAGAGTTGCCATAAATTGACCACAAACAGTGAACTAAGTGATGCGTCTGGTCACACTGAACAGTTTACTAAACTAGATACTGAACAGATGTCAGGGTACAGTACACAGAGCAAGACAAAACTAAACAGCTCACAGAGCTAGTCAGACAGAACAACTCATAGAGCAAGAGAGCAACAGAGCAAGAACAGAGCAAAATAACAACTTAGAGCAGAGTGAATAAGACAGACTGAGCAAGACTTGCTGAACAAAAATGGACGATTGAAGAAGAAGAACATGATCGCTCGCTCAGTTTAAAGAACAACTTAATTTTGTTCACTCACTCATGAACAACCCAACACTAATACCAACGCAATGCAGCAGCAACAACACAGCAAAAGTCAAATGTGCATAAAACACTAAACATAAAATCTTTTAACAAATGTACAAGCAGTGTTCTTGCGAGTTCTTCTGTCAACATCAACTGCAAACGATCAATCTATTCGCAGTGAACAGAAACAACAAAACGATCATCCTTACATGAAGACGTTATAACAGGGTTCAAGGAGCTTCTTCAGCCTGGCTTAAATAGCCACTCAAGAACTCTTGGTCCAGTCCAATCCACCTAGTCAAAAAGAGACCGGTGGTTGGCGGACCTATACTCGCACAGATGTCCAGTCAACTCGACGACATCAGCTTCAGACGCACAGCACACATGTCCGTTTAAGCAGGGAGTGAAGATCCAGTTCATCTGTCAGCTTCACATCTCACTAACAACTATCGATGCTCGATACTTCTGCCTTTTTATGTATCTTACATCTCTAACTCACACACACACTTAACTATCGCTATTCTGTGACACTCATTCTTACCGGCAACACGACGTCTCCAATGAACCGAACTTAAACCTAATCTGTGTGTTAAACTAAATAGTTAACGTGGCGTAGCCACATCCATTTGCTTGCTCGTTTGTTGTACGGAAGCTTTATGATATATTCATCAAATTTTGAACAAATTTCCCAAGTTCTATGGAAACCGATAATAGTCATAGCTGGAAAGTATAAAGACTTTACCATTAAAAACAAAAAGTATTACTCTCCATAGCATTGAAAACAAAAAAGTTTGTCTTAGTATCACATTTTTTCAGACCTATCTTTTGTATAGCAGCTATACTGTATAGTTGTCCGATTTTCATAAAACTAGGTGCAATTATGTGAAAGCATTGAAGACAAAAAAGTTTTTCTCACTAAAACTAGAAATTTGTTACTTACTCTTTACTTGTTCCCTTTGTTCACAGGTGACATCCAACTGGAGAATCCTCATATGCGTCTGTTATTCGATGAGAAGAGCGGTTTCCTAAAGACCATCACCCGAAAGAACCAAAAGAAGCAGCTGCTTAAGCCCATGCAGTGCAGCATCAGGTTTGCTGCCTATCGCAGTGCCCAATTCCATTCGGGTGCCTATCTCTTCAAAACCGATCCCGAACAGAGCGAGGCCGAAAAGGATGTTCTGGAGCAATACACCGATGTGCGGATTATTATCACCTCTGGTCCCATTGCCAGTGATGTAACAGTAATCTATGGTCCCTTCCTGGCCCATACAGTGCGCATTTTTAATACGCGAACACATCTGGATGCAGCCGTTTATATAGAGAATGATATAGATTTTGAGCCGCCGCCTAAGAATCGTGAGACGGAGCTGTTTATGCGTTTGGTCACAAACATAGACAACATCGCTTCCGGGCCCTTGCAGCGAGATCCTCTGAAGGAGCCCGCAGAGGCGGGTACCATGCCCGAGCTGCCAGTGTTTTATAGCGATCAGAATGGCTTTCAATATCACGAGTAAGTTGGGAATTCGTCTACAGAATTCATTTGCCTAATCCATTTTATACCTTCCCACAGACGCATCAAAGTTCCAGCCATTGGCATAGAAGGCAACTATTTCCCCATCACCTCAGGAGCCTTTTTGCAGGACTCGCGCCTACGCCTTACCCTTCTCACCACTCATGCCCAAGGGGCAGCGAGTTATGAGCCCGGCCAGTTGGAGGTCATGTTGGATCGACGCACTCTTTACGACGACTATCGTGGCATGGGCGAGGGTGTAGTAGACAGTCGTCTGACGCGTCACAAATTCTGGTTGCTGATCGAGGACTTGCCCAAGGGACAGCACTTGCTGCAACCCCCCAGCTACAAGCTACCCAGCCTACAGGCTCAGCAATTGGCCAATGCCCTGCGCTATCCACCTAATCTCTACTTCATCAGCAACTTTGAACAGCCGCAGGCGGCCTTAAAGAGTCTGGTGCATCTGCTGCCTCAAGGACAACTTCCATGTGATGTGCATCTGACCACCTTACGTACTCTGTCCGACCCAGAGTTGCAACTATTTCCGTCCGCTTCAGCTTTAATGGTCCTACATCGACAGGGATTCGATTGTAGTGTGAGTTCAGGTCCTGAGGAGGGGCTGGACAAGTTATGCCCACTGTCTACCAAAGGCTTGGGTGCCGTGCAACTGGGTCAGCTGCATGTGGAAAGCATCGAAGCCACCAGTCTAACGGGTTTGCGAGAGAATCACAATCCTCCTGTACGTCTGCAATCGCTATCCCAAATCAGCTTGGAGCCCATGGAGCTGCGAACCTTCAATCTCACCTTTCTTGGCGAAATGTAAATCAAGCGCTAACCCAACGAATCTCTGAAACAAATATTGTATTTATGTTTTGCCTTTTTAGTCAGTAAGTGCAAAGTGCAAAAATGTCTCACTTTATTCAGCTTAATTCCAACCATTGTTTCTCTGTTTCTCTCAGTACAAAGATCATAGCACGACTTAAAGCAATAGCCATTCCGTTTCTAGCCAATCTCCGCACCCTTACACTTCTCCACATATTGTACCATAATTTCTCTAGAATATTTAGCTGCAAATATTTAGCCCGCAAATTTAGACAAATTTTCATTTTGATTTCCCCTTATTTATTTTAGACTGATTAGAAGAAACCTAAGCAAAATTAACTCAAATTTTTCAGCTCGTAGCATAAGATTTTATAACATGAACGCAAGGTTAAGCCAAATATTACAAGTAAACATTTATTAGCATCACATATATAAATAAATATAAACTGTAAATAATAGATTATGCTGTCAACACGGCACGATAACATATAGTATACAAACCTAGCTCTAATTTATAATAATCGACACCTTTTAGGCTTAAGATACGAAGTCTAGTGCTGGATTTCAAAATAGTTACTACGGATCATAGCAAATGGCCTCATATTCAAATCCAAGCAAAATTAAATCTAAACTAATTCATAGAGAAACTTAGATATCACCTGACAGCAAAAGACATTTCAAATTGGACTACGTTTTGCATATTTATTGACAACAAGTTTAGTACAAGTGTATAACATGTACGCGAGCACGAGAGCATGTAATTTTAATTTAAACAAATAATAAAGTATTAAATGAAACCAAATAATAAACCAAGGCTTGTCCATTTTTTTGTAAATTGTTAAATCAAAGAAATTGGGACACTAACCAATGAGATTGAAGATTGAAATCTACATAAGCTTGTTATAGAATATGCTTTCTGGTCCCAAAACGAAAAACTACTACTTTGGTTCGGTTCAATGGTTGACAGTAATTTTTTGAATAAAGCTAGTATTTTCGAGTCTAAAGTCTTCAAAAACCGGGGCTGCAAACCGGTTCGGTTGGGAAAATTAAAACGAATCTCAGCCTGAGCAGAACAATTTATTCGCCCAGCTGAAACAGAGCAAAACAAATTTTTTTCTCCCAGCTGACGCAGTGTGCTAGTATACATATAGACTTCTCCTTCTCTTCACAATATCTGCATAGTTGGGTGTTAGTTATTCCCAACTTAAACCGTATGCCATAAATGTTAAGTTTGTCATTTTCCAATGTACAGATATTTGTTTGTTGCTTTTAAGTTTGAATGTTCGTATGTAGAAAACGCAATCCCAATTCTTGCATCTGTATTTTTGGATCCAAAAAAGCAAATATTTTTGACATTAAGACAAAATCAGCTGACAAAGAAACACAATGCTGAATTAGTTTCAATGATTCTTTATAACGATCATCTTCTGATAAAGATGAAATGGAATCTTTAACTAAGTAGCTAGAAAATAATGAGAATCTTCATGAATCGCCTCAAAATTCGAATGTTTTAAAATTCTGCGAAAACTATCATTGTAAAGACAAAGAATTTAAAAATGTCGCGTTTGTATATATCAGGCGAGAACAATTTTTTCTACTCTTATTTTGTTCTATCCAGCCATAGAGATTCATCAATACTGAAAGTTTACTGAAAGACTGAATAATGGTTTACTCAAACCATGCGAGAATACTATGTTAATTTTATCAAGACTCCAAACCTTCAGATATGAATAAAATGCTTGAGTTCGATCCAAATTACTTACGGTTTCTGAATAAACGAGAAAAAAATCTTCTCTTAACCGCGGTTTAAACCTGAACCTAGATTCAGAGACCCGAACCCAAAAATGTTCGTGGGTTCGAACCCAGAGTGAACCACTTTAGTTATTTAGAAGGTCTGAAATCCTGTAAAATCATTTTTATAGCTTTAAAGTATTAATATTCGTATACAAAATTATATAAAGTCGGATATGCCAATACCGTTTTAGGTTTGTCTTGGGGGAAGGACTGCAGTAAGTACCTTAAGAACGACACTTATCTGTAGGACAGACAGACGTCAATGGCTATATCGACTCGGCTGTTGATGCTGATCAAGAATATTTATACTTTATATGGTCGGAAATGATTCCTTCCAAACTTAATATACTCTGTGTACCTTTCGTACAGAGTGTAATACGTGTTTTTTATATTTTGTACAATTTCCCTTAAAGTCGTAAAATGTGAGGAAAACTGTTAAATAAAACTCTTTTATTTTTTATCTGATTATTTTAAACCCTATTTTCAAAGATTGGATTTTTTAGATTTGGAAAATCAACCTTCTTGTTAGTGCTAGATGTATGGTGCTATCAATGGTTTTTATATTACTACATAGTATAGCTTCAAATTCCATTCTTCCGTTATTGAACACAAGAGTATGGGCATTTTCAAACTGACGTTACGTTACGTTACGTTTGTGCGAAAAAATGATTTGGAAAAAGATCAAAGTCTGGGACTTTAAATAGATGTTTTTATATTTGGCTAGCAGTTAAGTACCACACAACAATCAACAAAAACCATCACGTCAATCGAAGGACGTTAAGATATAAACAAAAATATGTGCTGGAGTGACGTTACAAAATATGGAAGTGTGGATTTTGACTTGTTTTAAAAAATGGAAAATTTTGCGAATTGGGCAAAGCTTTTAGTATAAAATTTGTATACCATTGCAAAGGGTATTATAAGTTTGCGCAGAAGTTTGCAACGCATAGAACTATTCATTTCCGACCGATTGAGCTTTGTCCATCCGTCGAACTAGTCCCTCAGTTTTGTAGCCATCGAGCTGAATCTTTGCACAGAGTCTTCTCTTTACTGCACGCTGCTAATATGCCGGAACCAACCGGATCGGGTTACTATTTCTTATAGCTGTCATAGGAACTATCGGTCGATAAATGGGTTTTTGTGAGAAAAGAGTCGTTCAGGGCACTGAAGATTTGGTAGAGGTACAAATGAAACAGCTGTATGACCACCTAGCCTCCTTTGTGACAAAACCCCCAAAGGGCTTAAACTTTGGCGATAAGTCCGTTTTCGTTTCGGACATATCCCCCAAATAAACTTTTGGGCGGTAGAAACGACCGCAAATTGTTAAAATCAGCGGACATAATGCCCAAAAATTTTTAAGCCATTACGCCAATTTAAATAGAATAAGTAGTAGTAGTGGCATATCTAGCCGTACAAAGATTTTTCGAACGATATTTATTTTATATTATATTTTTTTATTTCGCTTAAATTTTATTTTTTGAGATTTTAAGCATAGAAAGATTTTTAGTTGGAAAAGTCTCATTAGCTGGGGTGACACAGAAATCACTAGCGACTTTCGTATAAACGCTGGTATTTTATATTAAAACTGCTGTAATTTATATGTGAAGTGGCACCAAAATGCACGCCTACTAGATGCAAAATTTAAAAAATTAAACATGAAGTTCCTTATTAAATATTATTTTTGCAAAGTTTAAGTATTTTACTGTGAATCCAGTTGTCTATTTAAACTTCACCTTTGTATTAAGTAGGTGGTTTGTGTGTATTGTAACATGGTCAGTTAGACCGAGATTATATACGTACCTAGGATATGTTATTAAATGCTACTTTTATTTTATTCTAACTAGTTATATCACTGTTCGTAAATATATCTATCCCATATGACATTGTTGCCGGATCGGATGACTATAGCATATAACTGCCATAGGAACGATCGGTCAAAAATGTAGTTCTAGTGAAAAAAACTTTTTTGATGAATATATCGTACAGCCATATATCAAACTGGCAGCATATATCATGCTCCAAGGGTATATTATCTTCGGTACGGCCGAAGTTAGCTTCCCTCTATTTTTTTTTTTATAAAACATTCAAAAGCATAAAAAACGAGAAAGGCAAAGCTAACTTCGTCTGTACCGAAGTTTTGATACACTTGAAATAGCATGTCACAACGGTTAGCGACTTCGACCAAACTTCGCAAATCAGCTTAAAAACATGACATATTACCCATGACCGTGTTTGAGAGCGATAATATTGAGAACAAACCAGCTTTTCTCACTAAAACCCATTTTTCGAACGAAAATTTGTATGGCAGATACAAGAAGTAGTCAGCCGATCCGGTCGGTTCCGACATATTAGCAGCGTGCAGTAAAAAGAAGACTCCGTGCAAAGTTTCAGCTCGATAGCTCTAAAACTGAGGGACTAGTTCACGTTGAAACAGACAGACGGACGGACAAAGCTTAATCGACTCAGCTCGTCATGCTGATCAAGAACTATACACTATAAATTATTTTTAAATAAAATTAAAATTGTATAAAAAAAAGAGAAAAAAATATAAAAAAAATTTGAAATTGAGCTATGTATGTAATCTTAACCTATTATTATTTTATTTTGGTGTTACATAGTTATATTATTCGTTTACTATAATGTGTGTTGAGTTTAGTTCGGAAAAGGGGTGCGCTACTAATTGATTTTAGCTCATGTGGCAAGTTATTCCACAGGCGAACAGCATATACAAAGAAGTGCTTTTCTGACGCTGATAGTTTATATTTTTGGCAAACAACATTGTTGGTCCTTTGGGATGCTGAGAGGTTCAATTTTTCGTACAAATAGGCTGGTTCCTTAGTGTGTAAAATTTTCTGAAGTAATATTAATGCTCTTAAACTTGTAAAATCATTAAGGCTTAAATTGTATATTTAAAAGGAATGGTTAGAGATACTGTCAGTTCGTCTTTTTTATAAATATTCCTAGCAATGTCATTAAATACTACCTTCAGTCTTTGTTTATTTTCGGTTCATTCTGCTCAAATAGCTCGACTGCATAGAATAGGGACGGTGTCAAGTATGTTTTAGCTATTAGATGTAGGAGGTTTTCAGGTACAAAGTTTTGGGTCAAGTATAGTTGTCCTAATATCAATTGCTTTCTTATAGATTACGAGGCATTTTGACTTTAAGGGATTTAATCCGAGTCCATTTTTACTGGCCCATTCTGCAATTGATTTTAGTTCGGAGCTAGTAACATCTACACATTCATTAATTTTACATAACGGTCGACTAATATACAATTGGACATCGTCAACATGCAGGGTTGTCCATATTCGACGGACCCATCTGGCAACGCCATAACTTTTGACAGAGATGTCAGATCGCTTAATGACATACCGCGTTTAAAGCGTCAGTCCAAGCTGATTTTTACCATGGAACAATACACGCCACGCGAGCGCTCTGAAATAGTTGAAATTTACATTCAACAGAACAAGTCAATTGTGAAAACTCAACGTGCTTTTAAAAATTTAAAAATTGACCAAATTGAAAAGTGGGACCGTAAATAAGCAAAATTGCCGTATTTACGCCACTGAAAATCCTCAGGAGATTCAAGAAGTGCCTCTTCATGACGAAAAAGTCACAGTTTGGTGCGGCGTTAGTGCGAAAACGGTCATTGGGCCGTTTTTCTTCCAAAATGTTACCATCAACCAGGAGCGTTATCGCGACATGATGACCAATTTTGTGATGCCAATTATTCGTCGAAAGCGTATGAGGCAGTTCTGGTTTCAACAAGACGGCGCTCCACCGCACACAAGTCGCATAACAATCGATTTTCTGAAGAAATTGTTTCCAGGCCGTTTGATGTCGAAAAGTGGTGATTTGGACTGGCCACCGCGTTCGCCCGATTTGACGCCGCCTGACTTCTTCTTGTGGGGATATTTGAAGTCAAAGGTTTACGTTAACAAGCCAAGGACCGTAGAAGAGCTCAAGGACAACATTCGTGGAGAAATAGCCGCTATTCCGTCCGAAATGTTGGCGAAATCGATGGAAAATGCTGCAAAAAGGGCACAATACGCCATCAACGCCAGAGGCGGCCATTTGAGAGATATCATATTCAAAAATTGATGTAAACAAATCTACTTGGAACAAATTAAACGATTAAGATTGCCAACCGCCAAATTTTTATTTTTTTCTTTGATTTTTTAAAAAAAACATGGGTCCGTCGAATATGGGCAACCCTGTACATATGGACATCACACTTTGTCAGAGTACTAATTTTACATGATTTACTGACAAATTTCCAGTATAAAAGAAGATTGTAAACCGGTCCTAATCCTCTTTAAAATGGGGTCAGTTAGAGTTTTTTGGGTCCATCGAATTGAACTACGAATAGAACACTTCAAATTTATAACCTCCCGAATCAAGCACCAACTGTTTTATAAAAAGATTTTTCTTAATTAAAGTCTGGATTTTCGTAAAACGATTTGATTTGGAACTAAACTGGGACTTTGTATGTGAAGTGACAAAAATTTGGTCAGCTAGAAGTAATTTAAGCAGTCAGCTTAAAACCGCTCAACTTTTGTCAGCTAATATAGTTGTAGGCATATTTGTAGTACTTCACGTACATATAAAGGCATGCAGCTTTAATTCGAAATGCAAGCGAACTCCATCGAGTAAAAATAGTTCATAGTACATATTTTGACAAGACCTCCTGTATACATTTTTTCCCAGAATTTTCTTGAATTTTAAAATATTTTGTTATACGCCCTGAACATTATGAGTAGTTTTTCTTAACGTACTATGCTTTTTTTTTGAGAATGTACATTTCCTGTGAAATCACCAACCACACACAATTACATAAATGTGTCAGTGGATCTAGGCTATTACATATTTTATTTGAAAGATAGAAAAGTTAAAACGGTTTATTGGTTCAGATGTTACGGCAAATTATGTGGGAACTTCTCTTAAAAAAATAGCAAATAGTATATCCGCCTATATCTGGAGAACGACAAGATAGACAAATTTTTAGTCAATTTTTGAACTCAGCATTCCAAAATACTTCAGAATCAGGTGTCAAATTCAATGAGAAGACTCTTTATGATATTTTGTTGACTATTGTTATGTAAGCTGCGATCCACTCAATACTATTTTGTCGGCCGGTCACAACGCCCAAAAATTTTTTTGGGGGTTGTGTCCGATTTTTAAACGGACTTATCGCCCAAAATTAATTTGGGCAATAAGTCCGAAAGAAAAGCGGACTTATCGCCCAAAATAAAATTTGGGCGATAAGTCCTTGGGGGTTATGTCATGTCACCGTGCCACTCAGATAAATAGAACCGGTTATATTTCGTCTGATCGATCATCTGAGTAGCTTCATGTTTACTCAGACGCCTTTTTACACGGTCTGACAGGAAATCAGACGAAAACTCTGATGAGTGATCAGGTCGTGTAAATAGAGCTTTAGCTAAAAATTGCGCTAATGACATAAATATGAATATATTTTATTGTTTCTTTTAGAGTGTAACATACTACTTCAGGATTCGTAACTAAAAAATTCAGAAAAATGCTTCTACGAAGCAATACTTGCTGTGTAAAATACTTTCGTTTTGAACTCTAAATAAAAAGCTTTTTTTGATGTGCAGACGCCTGATTGGGATATTCCAAAATAGGTTGAAATATGATTAAACCTATACTCAGATGAGATAAAAATTTAGTTCGGCACAATACTTCACCTGAAGAGAAACACTTTTAAACCATATGTAAATCTGATTGCTTTCGAACAGCAGTCTTATTTATAGGTTGGATTGTGCCGAACTACATTTTTATCTCTTCTGAGTATATACCTTTAGCATATTCTCAAATATGTATTTAGGTCGAGAAGATATGTTAATATGTCAGATATGCAAAATGAGGATTTACAATAACCTACTTTTCATAAAACATATTAGTATGAAATTAGAATCTTTATTGGAACACCTAATAAAAATATGACTTTACCTAAAATCCGATGTCTAGACATAACGATAACAATAGTTTAATTGAATAAACGACGCATCCGCAAATTCCAAAATGAATGAAGGCGATTCGAAAAATAACGTAAGAAAGACGCTTCACATGGGAAAACATATTCTAGATATAAAATGTAGAAGAATCTTCAGATAAAATAGTCATTGACTTCAGTCTTATTACTGAAATGGAATTATATGTTACTCGGGGATTTCTTTATTTACATCAAAATTGTTTAAGATCTAAGGTTCGAGTGTAGACACCACAGATTGATTTAATTAGCTACTTAACAACATTGTCAACATAAATATCTTTGCTTATACTTTAAAGGCCAACATGTTATTATTTATTAATTAATTAATACGTAGCCAGGCATCACACGGCTTGCTTCTATGCATGACTGTGTCAATAGCAAAAACCAAAAATTGACTCCAGAGCTAATTCAACTCCAAGATGTAAGCGATATTTGCTTAATGTTAACAAATAAACCCATTTGGAACGACAAATAGCAGAAAATGATTTGTTGTCGTTTCCCTATTGACGGAGAAGCAAGTCGTACACAAATTTTAACTTCGCAATAAAAATGTAAAGGTTTTCCACTTGTAACTTCAAGTTGGGAAAGATGTTTTCCATATTTTGATATTTTAGTTGCGAAGCTACGGTAGAACAAGCCTGATTTGGGAATTGTAACGGCGAAGTGGAATATTAAAACAAAACACAGTTATCAAAAATAATTTAAGCTACTACATCTTGGGCCATGATTCTGGCTAGTCTAGGCCACTAGACATATGGGCATTTCCATTCTGTCAACTATTAAAGCAAAATAAGTCAAAATAGGCTTAACTTATAACTCTTAATAAGACCTACATTCGAACGTGACAAAAAAGTGTACCTTTCTCGGTGGAAATACCCATATATACACTTTTTCTTAGAGCTCTGGAAAACTTAAAACAAATAACAATGATTAGTTTAAATATTGACAATGACATTTCGCCGTGTTCATTCCATTTGTCTATTCCGGCACCACTTCGTAAATGTTTGCTCCCTTTTTAAGCAAATAGCCGCCCATGTTGGCTATCTCCACCAGCTGTGTAATGCCCGTCATGATGCCAGCTCTTGTACCAATTTCCTTAAGCTCCTCAAACTCAAAGGTGCTCCTGCCCAGAGCCAGTGAGCGTAACTGCATCATTTGGACAAAGCTGCGCAACTGAGAACTGCGACTGCCACCAGCAGCATTGGCTGAGGCACCACCGGAAGCATTTTCAGTACTAAGACTCGTCTGGGTGATGCTTTCGGTCAGCAGAGCGATGACATCGCGTACATGCGGAGAGGTGACCACTGAGGAGAGATCCAGACGGGCCCGGGCCTGGCTCAGATGAATGAGGCCAAGTAGTTGTCTAGGGCGAAAGAGAAGAAATGAAATTATGATCAAGTTCGTTGCCCAAGTTTTTTGTTTTGAATGATGATTAAGACCCAAAGGGAATTTTGCTAATTTCGGTGATTTTGTTTACAAAATTTTCTGTTAGAATCTTTTACATATTTGGAAACATGTTTAGCCAGTGGGCAGACCCTATTTCCCCCAAATAGTGCGACAACATCGACCCAATACTCATAGTAATTCCCCCATAATTCAGTTCGGATGTGGGCAGCATCGAACATGTTACAACGCATTTTTAGTTGTTTTGGTTATCGGCAACCAACGCACTTGAAGGTTTTGAAACAACATCATCAGCAACGACAACAACCAACCCCAACCCCAACCCGAACCTGAACCCATCCGCAGCTCTAAACGGCACGCATCTTCCCATGCCTCATTTCATTCTCGGCTCGCGCGTCGACTTGCACAGATCGCTCGAATTAATCGCAGAGTGCAGTGTGTGGAGTGCATTTCCTAATATTTTTTGGCATTGGGAAGCGCAGCCCCCGCCTTTGCTTTGGTTTGTCGTGTTGATGAAATTTTGACTTTTCTGTTGCATTTTGTCGGCCCACGGCGATTATTTGTGTTGAAAGTGCAAAAAGAGTTATTTGAAAAACTTGGCTGTTAAAGTGAATTACAAAATTAAGACCCAACATGTGTTGGTCTCAGATCATAGCCCTAGGCCTGATATTGGCAACGGCGAAAGGCTTCCATTTGAACAGTAAGTGAGATTGATGAATTGCTTAATTTAATGGCCAAATAAAAATGTCAATTATTGCCCACAAAATGGCACCATAAAAAAAATGCTATTAATTGTTAAGTGAAATTGCAATCCGATACACTGATATAACAATATGGATGTAATATTGAAAAAAAAAAAAAAAAGAAAAATCAAGTCATTCTATTTTCTAGTCAACACAAAATTCTTCTAATGACTCTAAACAGCAAAATTAGACATTTTTAAATGCACAAGCTTTAGGTTGATGGATCGGCAATTGGCCTATTGACACTATAGTTTTTCATTGATTTGTAAGCAAGTTATCAATTAGGTGCGAATAATGCTGAGAAACCATTGATAGTACTACAAATGGTATCCATTTTTTATGACGAGAAGGAAAAAGAAAAGAACAGTAGTTTGTGCCTTTGGTCTAGGTCTCCATATTATTAGAACTATCAAGACCAAGTCATATCAGTTCGAAAAAAATGTCTCATTTTGTCTCCTTACAAATCAACAAAATGCCATAACGAGGGTTTCTTCCTAACCAGACAGCTTTGCCTACTTTACAATATGAAATGTGTTCTCTACACAAAAAGAAATATATTATTCTCCTTTCTCACTCAATCAATGTGATGTATCAATCAATGTAAAGCTTAACAGAAAATTTAAGTAATTTAAACTATCACAAAAAAATCATTTTTCGCAGTCCTGTTCCTTTAGCCACTACAGTATGTTCTGGTTAAAAAAAATCGAAGTCAATAATATTTAAAAATGTTCGATATCGATATTTTGATATTTTCTAAAACTATTAAAAGCTGCTGATAAGCATTTAACTATAATGCCTAATTCAGCACTCCGGAAAATTTATTTCGTTACAGTATTTCATCTAATTAGAAACACTTTTGATTTGCTTGGATTTTCAGGTGTTTTAAGAAAGTATTTCTATTTATCTGAAATACTGTAACGAAATACATTTTCCGGAATGCTGGAATAGGCCTTAAATAGAGAAAAATATTACGTTCTAGAATAATAAAATTACGCAAATGGAAATAAATTCACCAAAGATGAATAAACAAAACAAAACAAAAAATTAGAAAAGTCGTTGGTTGGCCGGGGACTCGAACCACGAACTCGTCACCACACCACGGGGCCTTCAGCTTGCCGAGTGCCTAAATGCTAAGTGATTATATGTACATCCTTTACTGTGACTCTCTAATGCGAGTGCAAATAGTCGATGCTTTCTTTCGTGTTAGTTTGTTATATGGCATTTATACGATACAAATATTCATCCAATTTTGATCAAGCTCTTTAATATTGTGTTGAAACAGATAATAGTTATAGCTGGAAAGTATAAAGACACTACCATTGAAAACAAAAAAGTTTTTCTCACAAGAACTTGTTTAGAAAATAAGTTACTTTCAACTTAAAATAAGAACAAGATGGTTTCAAAATTGTTGAGAACAAATGTTCTAGGTTAGGTTAGACTATGTTGGGTTGCAATAGTTAGAATAGGAGAATCCTATTTCTTCACTTAGGCCCGTTGTAATACCACATAACCCTTTCTACGCTGTCATCGTAAAGGGAGGGTCTTCCCCGTTAAACCATTTAGAAAATAGCAGAAATTTGAGCAGCGAGGCTATATCTATTTCAGAGATGAGAAAAAGAGGTGTTGTACACTCTCCTCCTCATCCACTGAGTTGCAGCTTCTACAGAAGTCATTGTGTCTGATGCCGAGCCTAGCGACATGTCTTCCTATTAGGCAGTGTCCAGTAAGGGCCCCTACTAATAAAAAAAAATAGAGGAAAGCTAACTTCGGCTCGACCGAAGTTTATATACCCTTGGAGCATGATATATTCCTGCCAGTTTTTTCCTGCCAGTTTTTTATATGGCAGCTATACGATATATTCATCCGATTTTGATCAAACTCTCCAAAATTGTGTTGAGACAGATAATATTTATAACTGGAACGTACAAACACGCTTGACCATTGAAAACAAAAAAGTTTTTCTTACTAAAACTATTTTTTCAACCGATCATTCCTATGGCAGCTATATGCTATAGTCATCCGATTTGATATTGAAATTGTGTTAGCATATCATATTGATCAGTAACGAGTTTGGAAGCGATAGCATAGAAAACAAAAAAGTTTTTCATCCCAAAACTTTTTTTCGGTTGCCCGATTTTCATAAAACTTGCTGAAATTATGTGAAAGCATAAAAAACTTATAAATACGAGGTTTGGTAGCGATAGCATTGAAAACCAAAAAGTTTTTCTCACTAGAACTACTTTTTCAACCGATCGTTCCTATGGCAGCTATATGCTATAGTCATCCGATCCGGCCGGTTCCGACAAATGTGCAGCGTATTTGTACCAAAAGACTTCGTGCAAAGTTTGGTTACGATAGCTTTAAAACTGAGGGAGGAGATAGCATAGAAACAGACGGACGGACAGACGGACATGGCTATATCAACTCAGCTCGTCATGCTGATCAAGAATATATATACTTTATGTGGTCGGAGATGCTTCCTTCTGTGCGTTACAAACATCCGGACAATTTCAATATACCCTCTCCAAGGGTATAAAAAGTTTTTCTCACTAGAACTACACAAAGAGAAAACGAGAAAGGCAAAGCTAACTTCGTCTGTACCGAAGCTTTCATACACTTGAAATAGCTTGTCACAACAGTTAGCGACTTCGGCCAAACTTCGCAAATCAGCTTAGAAACATGACATATTACCCATGACCGTGTTCATTCCATACGTTAAGTGCATAAGGTACCGGGTTCAATTCCCAGTCGAGCCCGAACAAATTTTTCTGTGTTTTTCTGAAAAACTTAAATAAAACGATTCAGGTCGTTGAAGCGATTTTTCTGATTCCTATGGAACATATGGATGGAAGGAGAAGCAGCAGCGCGCATATCCAGGAGTCTTGCCTCCCTTCACTTCCAATCAAAAGAGGTATGTCCCCCTGTTCCTTATTCCACCCAAATGTGAGGAATCAGCCCACACCTGATCCAAGCTCAATCAAATTTTTTTCCCAGTTAATTTTAAAAAGTTCATGAAAACGGAACAATATTAACTCATAACATTTTATCAAAAATGGAGCCATCCATATCAGCTCAACTTGAGTTTTTGCGTTCTCAAAAAATTGTTCTTGAAGTGAGAACATTGTACTACAAATGAGAAAAGTTTGTGCTCATTTTGAGTCCTATGTTCTCAGTTCTTTCCCTCTGTGTACCTTTTACGAGCGATCGTTTCTCTGGCCGCTATATGCTATAGTCATCCGATTTGAATCAAACTTAACAGAATTGTGTGGAACATTGCGTCTACAATTGGCGGAATAAGTTTCGATACAAAAGGTGCAAAACCATTTCTAACGAACTTTAACAAAAAACTGATTAAGCTCCCGTATCGTCTTCACATATTTGAAACTGTTTTAAAAGTATTCTTGAGTTGAAACATTCTACAAGCAGTGAAGTACTATTATTTAATCGGTTTGTAGTTACTTGGAAAAGTCTTTAATATGCTCATTGGAAATATACTAAAAGCATGTTCGTGAGCAGTCTATGAAGAAATTCTTTGTCTGTTACTGCATTTCTTCTTTCAAAAGCCAGGTTTATGGGTAAATCAATTTACAGCCTCAAAATATTTATTTATCGTAATCAATTTACTCTTACCACTCGAGAATTTAATGCACTTATCAGGGCACGTAAATAATGATTATTTGTAAGTTTTTCATCCAAAAAACTTAACCAATTGGAGTGCCGTTTGATGGGCGGCAATCAAATATTATCCGATGGGCCCTAAATTTTTAATGGATTCATTTGGGCCCAAGGAGAAACCATTTTGCCTAATGCCTAGACAAATAAATGAATTAGTAGAAAATCATTTTACGAATTGCCACCTCTGACCCAAACCATTCAAGCCACCTGAAGATGGCAAAGATATAGGAGCTCCGTCTTCGAATGATGTCAAGGGTTATCGAGTCCATTTTTTTAATGTTTTGTGAGTAGGCTCGGGCTCGTTCTTGTTGCGATTTTTACAAATTTTGGACTGTGTCAAAGTTAAACTCAAGGGTCAAGTCCTCAGCCTCGTTCAGTGCTTAGTGAATTTTCCAAATTTAAATCATCGCCACCAATCATCGACAATTCGTCGTCGGTATTGATAGAATCGCATACGTCCAATTATGACAATTTGAAGCGTTTTCGTGTTAGTTGAGACATTGTTTCTCTTTAAGCTCAACTTCTGTGTAGAAAAAATGTGCAGTTATCAAAACTAGCCACGTGAAAGTACCCTGTCGATGTTAAATATTTACTCTGAACAAATTGTGCACAGTTTACTCGGCCCAGGACCCAGACCTTGACTAGGAAAAGTCAGGCACTTGTGCCCAAATAGTGTGTCCACTGCAGCTTACTAAGGCCTTAATCGAGGTATTGCATTCCATTCCAGAAGAATATCTTTAGTGCTTTTATTGTTTATATCACATTGTTATTTATATCATTTTTTCTTAACAAATCTCAAAACATTCCGAACTTTCGCCTAATTTTACTTAGATTACGAAATAAGTAAATTTCTGTTCCATAGTGTAATATGAAAATCAATATCTATCTATTCACTTAACTGGAGAGATGCTTATCAAATGCTCAAGTCTTACATTAGCAAACGATGAATTTTAGTATTTAAATTAACAAACAAAAGTAAGGCTTAAATTAAAAAAACTTAATCGATTTCCGTATCCACATAATAAATTGTCATCTCCCGATCACTCGATTTTAGTGACAGTTTAATCGATTACAGATTTTGAAAAGCTACTCAAAATGGCATTTCACTCCCACAGTTGTGTTCAAGTTCAAGAGCTTGAATGTTGAAAAGTTCCCCCCGAAGTCCTCTCCATAAATGAGACTCAAAATAAATAACACAATGAGTTGGCAATTGTCGTTGGCACAGACAATTGGTTAAAGAGCCATTGTAATGATTCATATTAATTGCCCAAGTTAAGAACTAAGCATTTTTATGGATATGCAAAACATCTTCGCTTACAGAACTAGTCTAGGACGTTCAGAGCAGGGAAACGAGTTTCCTTTCACTTGATTGGAGTGCTAATGAACCTTTATGGGATTCTAGAGAAAAAGGATGGCAAAAACTAGTTTCATCTTTGATTGCCTCATGCATCTGACATTGACGCCTCTCTCTCTATCTCCTTATCTCCCTGTTACTTCCTTTAGTGACTCAGTTCTATGAGATGCCGCCGCTGTATGACTTGGACGACTATGATCGTTGCCTTCAGGAATTTGATCAGGAAACTTCGACTTATTGCTTTGTGCGTGCTGAAGTACAGCCAGATGTTTCGGCATCCTCGTGGCGAGCCATTGCCGATATCTCGCAGTATGATCGCCATCACTTTGACCATCGGCAATTGTATTTTGGCCTCTGTTTGCGAGAGTGCGAAGTCTCATTGGCCGGACTGGATGCAAATGAGTCAAAAGCCCTACAGGCGGGCCTCTTGACGGACAACCAGAAGGTAAGAAAATGATTAACATCAACACCTTGTCAGCCACCCAATTTAGCGGCTCTGATACAATTTAATTCAATATTTTTTATGTCTCGACAAAGAAAACCCAATTTATGAGATTTCCAAATGTTTGGCTTAAATGAGAAACAACAAAAAGCAGAAAAAAAAACTACAAGCTACACAAACAAAAAAAAAGGGCAGCCAACAACAAATCAGAAGCTGTGATAACAGCTCAAAAGTTTATTCAACTTTAACTACTGGACAGGCAGCTTAACAAGCAAAGGCGGAACGAAAAGGGGTCAATTAAATG
Organism: Lordiphosa stackelbergi; assembly: GCA_018904235.1. NCBI lineage: Eukaryota > Metazoa > Arthropoda > Insecta > Diptera > Drosophilidae > Lordiphosa > Lordiphosa stackelbergi. The sequence goes on along the minus strand of JAEIFU010000292.1, from coordinate 59,103 downwards.
TTGGGATTCAATCAATAATAATAATATTAATTGCATTGTATAACACGCGAAAATTAAGAAGACTTATTTTTGAATGTGGTGTCCAAGTCTGCATGCAATAAGTTCCTCGAAAGTTGTTGTTTTAAGGGAAGAGATGCGAATGGGCAGACGCCCATGTGGCATTAAGTATTTTGATCATTACACAGGTTTACAAATAAAGATATAGATTTGAAAGAACTCTCCAAACGCTATAAACCAGAATGCTTCTTCTTCCTTTTTTGGGCCGAAGTTTGCATCACACCCGCTTCCCGGTCGATTCCGACCCTGCTATAAATTCCCTCCAGTCGCTTCTGCTTTGTGCGAGCTGGCACCAGTTGTTCACACCAAGGTTGGAAATATCCATCCGCACCTGGTCCTCCCATCTTAGAGGTGGGGGTCCCCTCTTGCTTCAAAGTCAGTCGGTTTTGATTTGTATGCCTTTTTTACTGGAGCTTCTTCATCCATCCAGGTGACATGTCCTATCCAACGCTTGATTAGACTGGTGTCCCCATAGAGCTCATTTAGCTCGCGATTTATTCGAATGCGGAAATCTTCGCCAACTTTTAAAGGTCCATAAATCCTCCGAAGAATTTTTCGCTTCAACACGCAAATCGCCGCCTCATCCGCTGCTTTATATTGCAGGACTGGGATGATGAGCGACCTGTATGGCGCCATTTTTGTTCTTCGAGAGAAGGTTCTACTCTTGAACTACCTACTGAGCTTGTAGTAGCATCGGTTTGCAGGAGTTATTTTTCACGGATTTGCAGGCTGATGTCGTTGTAGCTGGTAATCATCCTCCTCTACAACTTCAAAGTTGTACTTTCAGGTTGTAACAGATTGTCCAAGACGCTTAGACATCTTGTCTGTGGATACTAGGTACGTCGCCGATAAGAACTTTGAACTAAATAGCAGTACGTCATAAACTTGCCAGATCGGAGCGACAATTTTTGTTAATACTGTTAGATTGCTTATACGCTTGACTTACACCTCAGCTTTCTAGGAAAAACGATGCACCTTTGTAATGAGAATCGCATCCCACATTACATTACCAGCATGCTAGTAGAAAAGAATGTTGTTTGGGTAAGAAGTCTGTATGAATTGTGCAACCCTCTTCCGATAGACTGGAGGGACTCCTTAAGATCAGCACAGGAATGGAATTCTTTCCGGATAACAATTCATGTTGCCCTCAAAGCAAAAACCTTGCAGTACAACCATCAGCGACAGATCACTAGCACCACCCGAATTTACAAACACTTGGACAACTCAGTGGCCAATAAGCTCTACTCTCTGCCAATCACCAAAGTTTCCTGGATACTAAAGGCCCGATTCGATCTCGTAAAGCTGGGTTCCACCCTATGCAACACTGGAGATCTGGATGACCTTAAGCATTTCCTAGGAAGATGCCCAATTTTATAGGAGCATAGATTGCTATGCTTTAGAAAACCCCTGCTTGCAAAGGCCGATATAATAAGAAGTTTGGATGATAGGGAGGATAGGTACTGGGCTGACCTGGTAACCTTTATTAAACTAGCTTTAAAATATCGAGCAGAAATTTTAGAAGTCTTAAATTAGTCTTTTTTTAATTATTATTTTCTGTTTCATCAATTTTAAATAAAGAAACACTACTACTACTACTGTTAGATTGTAGAACCAAATACCAACCAACATAAAGAACATCAGTAGTGCACTTAAAACTAGCCATGATTAACAGAGTAAAAAGCTTTGCTGAAATCAAGTAGTGTTAAAAATGTAACATCTCCATTGTCCATTCGGCGTCTGATATCCTTCGTAATACTAACTTTTGCTATTTTTGCTATTGCTATATTTTTCATATATCCCGATTGAAACTTACTTATTTGCTGAGCTATTAACTGTTCAAAAGCTTTGGATAATAGCAGTAGTATTGAAATTGGTCTGTATTCATTGTTTCCTTTAGCAATGGGTATGATTTTAGCCAGTTTCCAAAAATTCGGAAAAGTTGATGTCAAAAATAACCTGTTCATTATATGGGTCTGGGACTCAAACCGAAACAAATTTTGGTTCCAGTTCCGGTACGTACCGAAATTAACATTTCGATAAAAGGTTATGTTTTGGTTCTGATACTGTTTCGGTATTCGGTTCCGGTATCTCGTATATTTCCGGTATGGACCGGTAATCAGACATTTGAAAGTCCGAACAATTTCACATGTTTGTATTCATAAGATGATAAAAACGAGAAAGGCAAAGCTAACTTCGTCTGTACCGAAGTTTTGATACACTTGAAATTCGCAGATCAGCTTAAAAACATTACATATTACCCATGACCGTGTTTAAGAGCAGTAATATTGAGAACAAACCAGTTTTTCTTACTAAAATCCATTTTCCGAACGAACATTTGTATGGCAGCTACAAGAAGTAGTCATCCGATCCGGTCGGTTCCGACATATTAGCAGCGTGCAGTAAAAAGAAGACTCTGTGCTAAGTTTCAGCTCGATAGCTCCAAAACTGAGGGACTAGTTCGCGTAGAAACAGACAGACGGACAGACGTATGGACAAAGCTTAATCGACTCAGCTCGTCATGCTGATCAAGAATATATATACTTTATGTGGTCGGAGATGATTCCTTCTATGCGTTGCACACTTCTGGGCAAAATTATAATACACTTTTCAAGTGTATAATGATATTTAATTAACAATGTGTTCACCAAACTTAACGTTACTTAAAATAAAAGGGTTTGATCTGAAACATGATGGTAAATTTAAGGGCTTAATTTCAAAATCACAAGCTCTTTCAATTGTATATAAATCAGCAACGGAAATCTTTCAAAAGAAGAAAACTAAAAGGGAGTTCAAATACCAAATAACTCCCTAATAAGCACCATTGGATCACTGTAAAAAACAATGTTAAGTCACAGTTCAGTCACTGTTTAGTCACTATTTAGGCACTGTTTGGTCACTGTTTAGTCGCTGTTAAGTTACTGTTTATTCACTGTTTGTCACTGTTTAGTTTTTGTTTAGTCACTGTCATGTCACTGTTGAGTCAATGTTAAGCCACTGTTCTATCACTGTTACTGTTTAGTAGCTGATCAGCCACTTTTAAGTCATTGTTTAGATACTGTTCAGTCACTGTTAAGTCACTGTTTAGTCACTTTTTAGTAACTGTTTAGTCACTATTTAGTTTCTGTTTAGTCAATGTTTAGTCATTAATCCCCTCTTTCCACGTCTGTCCACCACTTACCACCCTCTTTCACTTCTCTTTCACAGCGTCGCGTGACGCTGAAGTTAAATTTTACTCCTACTTAAATCTTCCGTACCGAAATTAAATATGTTTCATATTAAAAATTAATTACATAGAAGGTAAATTAATGATTATTTCTTAGAAGCTTAGAATGATAGCGGTCAAAGTATTTCTGTCCATATGATTTCTTAGCGGAGTACTAATTATCTTCACACCGGAAAATAATCGTTCTACGCTTATTTCTCGAATTTTCTGATCACCATTTAAGTACATTATCTTTATTTAGTAAAAGTTTTAAGCTCAGGAAAACCTTGATTGATGCCATTAAACTATGGGTGGAGAATTATCGATAGCACCATCGGAACTATCGATGTTTTGTCACTATCAAACCGCCATCGATGGCAGGCCTGCGCTATCGATGGTTTTCGATAGTTTTTCTGAAGAATTTCAAATAAAGGGAAAATTGTCAAAACGTTCTACTTTCTTCGATAAAGAAAAGACTTTTCAAATATGAGTAAAGAAGCATCATAAGAATAAGCACAGTATTGGACCCGAGGCTTAAAAAATTTGGTTTCCAGATCCATTGCTCTGGATAAAAGTTAGCCCTCATATATTTAAAATTGCAAAAAAAAAAAGGAATTTAATTTTTGTTAGTTTCAGATGAATAAAGCTGAATTTGGGCTTATTGGAAAGCTAATGCACAAATACTTATGTGTGCCCGCCACTTCAGTTGAGTCTGAAAGGATGTTCAGCAAAGCTGGGCAAATAGTTTCAGAACGCCGTTCTCGTCTTAAGGATAAAAAAATTAACATGTTCTTATTTTTAAACAAAAATACTTGGCTTCTTTAAATGTACAACAAGAATATTTTAATGTTAACTTCTTTTGATAAGTTTTTGTTACAATTTCACTTAAATATATACTTTTTAAGCTACTATCGAAAACTATCGACAGTTATCGATGGTTTGAAAAAACTATCGTCCACTATCGATGGCGCCGACTATCGATTGTTCTCCACCTCTACATTAAACTGTTTTGTGAAAATACTAAAGTTTTTGTATTCAAACCACAAAGTACGCTGGCTCTAGGTCTCGTTATGTTTGCAAAGAGGAAACACACAAAAAGGGGCTAGGTGGTCATAAGCTGTTTCACTGGTACCTCTACCAGATCATCAGTGACCTTGCCTCATGTACTGGCCCCAACGACTCTTACTCCATGCCGGAGCTACCATAATCGTTTGGGAATTCCAAAACGACTTGACAGCAAAATCCGGCACACATAAAAACAGTGCTGGCTCCGGCATGGAGTAAGAGTCGATGGGGCCAGTACATTAGGCGAAGGTCACTGATGATCTGGTAGAGGTACCAGTGAAACAGCTGATGACCACCTAGCCTCCTTTGTGTTGTGTTGTGTTTCCTGCTTTTTGAAGTTATGTGCAAACATAACGAGACCAGAGCCAGCGTACTATTGATGGTTTGATTATCATAAAGGTCGTTAAAGCACACACATGTGTTTTTGTATTGTCCTAATTCTTTTTATAGAAATTCATATATAAATCGACTTCATCTCCACATTCAGACAAAGTAGTTGGGTCAGAGCTACTTTCCGCATATATTTGCAATTCAACAGAAGTGGATAAGTTGAATGCAGTTACACATGTATTTTTCTGTTCAGAGATTAGCCTCATAAGCCAGAATCTTTTTTTATTTGAAGCTAACAATTGAGCCTAATTGCTTCGGTTCTAACAATATCGGTTATCGGAAACCGGTATACAAAAAATTAAAAATATTGGTTCCGGTTTGGGTTCCGGTTCTGAGTTTCAATCGGTTCTTTTCGGTATACGGTTCCGGTTTGATTCCCTGATATGGGTTATAAAAAGCACCTTATATGCGATTGGAAGCAGATTGGCAAATTACACTTAGACTCCAATATTCGGGCATTCTTTCGACAGACCATATTCTGCAGAGGAGTTGATGCATGCACTTTACCAACTCTTCGATGTCATACTTAAACAATTTAGAGGGCAGCTCATCAGCAATAGCTGCTTTGTTAGTCTTTAGCCTTTTTATGGCTAAACAGACTTCGTGACCACAATTCTTAGGTGAAGAATTCATAACTTAGATCGTCAGAAATGAGCAAAAATATGGAAATGCCCACCATATGAAAACTGTTTTAATATGATGGCCAAATGTTAGCTGACTATTGACTTCGACTACACTAGCAAATAACATTTATTTTTGTATTATAATATAATTAACTTCAGTTGATCGCTGATGGTTTGAAAGTGCCAGAAGGGCGACGTGACAATGAGTGGCGTCAATTTAACTTCAACTGTTTGAAGTAAAATGAGGCCCACTGCCATTTACAAAGACTACACAAATGTGCTGTAAAGCACAAAGTAATTATTTTGAAATTGCAAAATGTTAAGTTAAAAATAAAAAAATATGATTTACTAGCATAGCATATGTCTTTAGGGTTTTGTTTTAAAGACATAATTGAACTCATCTGACGCCCCGTCGAAAAAAAATTAATTGCTTTCAACGCCTCTGCTCGGTGGTCAGCTTGAATGAAATGTGCATTCACCTAATCCGGGAGCTTTTGATGCTCGGGTTAGATCTGATGCATAAATTACTTGTCTAGGCCAATACGATTAAACCACGCTGATTAAACTAAAGCTGATGGCTGCTGGTTGATGTTGATGGCAGGTGTGGTTGATGCCATTTAAAGTCAACTCCATCAAAATGCATCTCTGTGAAATCTTTGTTTTATGGGATTTGTCAGAGTCACAGCGGAAATACGAAACCGAAAATCAAATAAAAAGTCCAATGCAGCATTTCTTTCAAGGCCAAGGGCTTAATCATTAAAACCTACCTGAAACTCGGCTCGTTTGCAGGTGAATGTATATTTGGACTTATTTTCCACGGAGAGGGACAATCGTCAGCGTTACCAGCGGCTCACCAATACCTGCCTCAACTGGCGTTTGCAAAGTCGTGGCTATGGAGTGCAGGCCAAGAGTGTGGTGGAATATTGCAATGAGGCCAACACTAGTGTGGAAGATGGTGGGTGGAACAAATATACCAGTTTGATTAAGGTTCTAGCTAAGTTAAACTCTGTTGCAGATTCTTGGAATTTAACCTTCTACACGATACTCTGCGCTCTGCTAGTGCTGACCTCCCTCAGCAGCCTGATTGACCTGCATCTGAAGCATAGACGCCATGATAAGATGCTCAAAGAGCGCGACCATTATAAGACGCCTCCGAAGAGCCGCACACAGCAGCTTCTGCTCACCTTCTCCGTGGCACGCAATTGGTATCGCTTGAATCAGGAGCCCAACGGCAAGATAGGACGGGACTTGCGATTCCTTGACTGCTTCAAGTTCTTTGCCATGTTTATGGTCATCTTTGCCCATACCAATTGGGTGATATACGAGAGCGCTATCAGCAATCCACAGGATCCCGAGCGCTTGCTGCATACGGCAGCTGGAACTCTGCTTATGTCCGGCTCACTGATCACAGTTACCTTCTTTGTGATTAGTGGACTGCTGTTGACCATTAACTGGCTAACGGTGGCTCGAGCATTTCAATCAAAGTCGGACAAATGGAGCTTTGCCCAGTATGCGATGCTATTTGTCAAATTCAATATCTTCCGTTACATACGCCTGACGGTTCCATATGCTTTTGTCCTGCTCGCAAGTGGAGTTTACTTTGAGAACGCCGGTGGACCACTCTGGCGTCATATCTATGAAAGGGAACAGTTGGCTTGTCGTCGAAATTGGTGGACCAATCTGCTGTACGTTAATAACTTTGTACGCACCGATGAGCGTGTAAGTTGTTGATACAAGACACTTGGTAAAAGACATTGACTAACCCATTTGGTAGTGTTTACTGCAGGGTTGGTACCTGGCAGCCGATGCACACGCTTTTGTGCTCAGCCTGCTGGTGCTGATGCTGGGTCATCGTTTTGCACGCTGGAGCAAGCAGCTGTATGCAGGAGTTTTGGTTGTGTCTATGATTATACCAGCTGTGCTGACATATGCCATGGACTACTATCCGATTTTTATGCCCTCGCCGCAGTAAGTAAACGAGTTTTGTATTAAAGTTCCCAACAATTTTTAATTTTCTCTCCACACAGAACACAAAAGGATTCATTTATAAATGACCGCCAGTTCACCGAATTCTACACTTCGTCGCACATGAATTTTGGAGCCTATTTCTGTGGGGTGTTGGCTGCTTTGGTCTATGATCAATTGTCGCTGAAGCAATATAAATTACGGGAGCTGCGCAGCTTTCAGTTATTTTGGTTTTCCCTCATACCCTCGGGCATTTTGTGGTTATTTTCGGCCCATCCCATATATCAGCATTACTATATGGCTCCATCGGCCATTTGGGGTGCCATCTATGCGGGGGTTCAGCGTAATCTATGGGCTTTCGGACTGGGCATTTTCATAGTGGGAATGGCCGGCAAGGTGGGCTGTAAGTAACATTATGTATATACACATACATATACATACAAATAGCACAAATGTTTTTCCACATCGTTCGGATCATATCTTGATAGAGTAAAGATCTTATTGTAATTCAGTGTTTGTCTTGATCAGACATTTAAATCCAAATCAATAGGATCGTTCAACAAGTCACAAGGTTAGAGGCTGTCAGAGTACAAAAGGAAATTCGAATATAAAAGGACTTGCAGAATATCGTTGATAAACAATTTAAATGATAATCTTCAAACCCAATGAATTTTTCGAATCTCCGATTCGCGGGTTTGAACAGTTTAAGTAGTATGGTTAAAGTACGAAAATTGTATTATAAGTTTGAGGTATTGGGACAAAGTTTTGGTTCGATCCTTGGTTTGGACCAACTTTTACCCAAATTTTATAGAAATGCAATTTATGTTATTGATATTCAAAGAAATATTTAGAATTTCCAGAAAAAAACATGTTCTAAGGCTTATTATCAATCAAGACCTCATTTAAAAGTCTACTGCAAGGTACACTAAACAAGGTAGCCGTACCCGCTCTCTCAAAACTACTTATATGTGTGTCAAAGAGTGCTAAAGCGAGAAAGTAATGAATTTCTGTACTCGCTTGCCCAACGGCGCAAATTGCCATTACATAATAGTTTTCTCCTGCGTTACTTTGCCATCAGTATGAAGGAAATAGTCCCATACAATCTGCATTACTTTGAAAGTGTATTATAATTTTGCCCAGTAGTTTGCAACGCATAGGAGGAATCATCTCCGACCACATAAAGTATATTTATTCTTGATCAGCATGACGAGCTAAGTCGATTAAGCTTTGTCCGTCCGTCCGTCTGTCTGTTTCTACGCTAACTAGTCCCTCAGTTTTGTAGCTATCGAGCTGAAACTTTGCACAGAGTCTTCTTTTTACTGCATGCTGCTAATATGTCAGAACCGACTGGATCGGATGACTACTTCTTGTAGCTGCCATACAAATGTTCGTTCGGAAAATGGTTTTTAGTAAGAAAAACTGGTTTGTTCTCAATATTACTGCTCTCTAGAACGGTCATGGGTAATATGTAATGTTTTTAAGCTGATCTGCGAAGTTTGGTCGAAGTCGCTAACCGTTGAGACAAGCTATTTCAAGTGTATCAAAACTTCGGTACAGACGAAGTTAGCTTTGCCTTTCTCGTTTTTAAAATTAAAATGCAGAATGTTCGCAGTCTGTTTGTTTTCGATGGCTATCTTTCTAGCGAAAAGCAGCGATTGTAATGCATTACTTTTTTCGACAGGCGATATGCATATTTTCGACAGAACACGTTGAGCTCTGCGCCGCTGGGTGGTGTCAAATCACAACGTTTGCTTACCGACTGAAATTTAACAACTTGGAAAGAGGACGAGTGCGCCTACCTTGTTAAGTATACCATGGTCTACTGTTAAAACAGGGCAATATCTTTAAGTTGCATATATTGATACGCTGTAAAAATATTTAAAATTTTTGATATAGTCGGTTCTCTATTTGTGTCTTCAAAGGCTCTAAAAATGTCAGTAATTGCTAATATTATTTGAATCAGTGATGCCAACCGCTCGGATATAAAGACTGGTTCGGTTCAGTGGCTTACACAGTTTTTGAACCGCCGGTTCGGTTAATTAAATGGTTTTGGTTCGTTTCAGTAATTCACTTTGAATTCATGATACATTTTATGAAGACCTGTTTTCGTTTTGTAATTTTTCCGAATATATTGATTTTAAAAGTGAAATTGTAAAATTCTTATACAAATGTTCCAAATATATGACATACCCACCGGGGCATGAACGGCAACGATATGTCAGATTGCTAAATCGAACGAAAGAAATACAGTCCGTGCTCCGAAATATTATAATGAATATATAAGGGATGAAATTCAAAATTACATGAAGTTTCCTGCAGCAATTTGTATCTGGAATTCTATAGAAATATATCGTGCTTTCTATATTTTAGAAGAAAGAACACGGCTATTAAGCTATAAAATTGATAAGCTTATAATATCTTAAGAAAGATCATTTTCATCCGATTTTGATCAAACTCTCCAAAATTGTGTTAAGACAGATAATACTCATAACTGGAACGTACAAAGAAAAAGTTTTTCTCACTAAAACTATTTCTTCGACCGATCATTCCTATGGCAGCTATATGCTATAGTCATCCGATTTGGATCAGACTTGACAGAATGGTGTGTCAGAATATCATATTGATCAGTAACGAGTTTGGGAGCGATAGCACTGAAAACAAAAAAACACACTAAAACTAGTTTTTCAACCAATCGTTCCTATGGCAGCTATATGCTATAGTCATCCGATCCGGCCGGTTCCGACAAATGTGCAGCGTATTTGTACCAAAAGACTTCGTGCAAAGTTTGGTTTCGATAGCTTTTAAGCTGACGGAGGAGATAGCATAGAAACAGACAGACGGACAGACGGACGGACAAACGTACATAGCTATATCAACTCAGCTCGTCACGCTGATCAAGAATATATATACTTTATGTGGTCGGAGATCCTTCCATGCGTTACAAACATGCGTTACAAACATCTGGACAATTTCAATATACCCTCTCCAAGGGTATAAAAAGCGTATGAGTATTTCTATGGCTGGCAGGCATGCAAAATTAAGTTTGGAAAAAGGGAGGGCGACATAGCTCAGTAATTGTCAACTCTTTGGAAAAAAGAGCTCCGCCTATTTTTGAATTCGATTTCTTAGATTCCAGGCATCAATCCTGCTATCAGAAGAAGTGAAAAAGGTAGCTAAATCTCATTTAATGTTAATATACAACAAAATTCAAAGTGTTAATGAAAACATAACGGATATTCATTCAATTCCAAAAATCGAAAAATATCGATTGTTATCGTTTACCTTAAGATTATTCAATATTATTATGAGGAAAGACAACTTAAGCATAGCTCGAATAGTTTTAGCATCATTACTTGATCAGGTCAAAAGAAAGTTGTAATTATCGAGTGTGTTCCAGAAACCTCTAGAGATTTTCGTATGAACGATTTGATTTTGATGGAACTAATCTAGGAGGTTTTTATATGAGAAATGATAAGAATAAGGTCGGCTACTAGATCATATGTCAGTAAAAACGGAAGTATTAAATCTACTTGGCCTTGAGAAGTCGGTTTCAAATCGCTGAACTTTTGTCATCTAATTTAGTAGCCGGGCATATTTGTAGGACTTCACATATAAAGGAAGGCAGTTTATTTTGATCCGCTTGGCTTTCATTAGTTGATTTCAAACCGTCAAAGTTTCTAAACCATATCAAGTCACCAAAGATGTTTTCGTCACTTGATTTGTAAAGTTGTAGGATTTCAAAACGAAATGAGTACGTTTATAAATTTATAAATGTTTTTTAATCGTGCGTGATCATTTATGAAGCTTTTTTAAATCGTGCGTTCATCGTACGTTTAAAGCCTAGTACGGAGGGCGTTCGAATTTTCCTTCAGCTGTCAAACTCCATATAAAAAAAATTGCTTAAGGAATTTTTCCTTGCCTCATTCTGATGTTGGGTACGCAGAAAGCCAAGCAATACACACAAGGAATTTTGAGAGTTGCCATATCGACGAACCGTGTGGACTGTATCGAACAGCTGATATTTCTCCCAGAGATATTGTGCAGTCATTTATTCCTTGTGTCAGTTGTCAAAAGGCAAGGCAAAAGAAAAAATAAATGGAGTGCAAGACTAAAAATCGGCTGCAAAATTTTAGTTATGACGACTAAAATGCATTAATTGATGCAGTGAAAAACAAGGCATGTTTGTGGGACATCACAGATGGCAAGCAACTGGACACCGCATTTACAAAATGTGCTTGGGAAGCAGTTGGTGTCCAGTTGCATATAATCACTTCGTGTGGCTGCCTCATACTCCTGCACCAGACAATCAGGATGGAATATTGCGCAACTTGACATGTTGTTTCACGGCACGCCCCAAGGCATAAATTGAGCCATCTTGCGTTGCAGCGATATGTGCACCTGAATGGGATCCTGCCCGCCCTGAAAAATGCCGTCGTGCAGACGGCAACATGCGAATACAATTCTGTAGTATTGCTCACATTCTTCATTTTAATAGCTAGCACTGCAAATTCAATTGCAACTTCCTTCATGTTTTGCATTGTGCCTCATTTTGTTTAAATCTTATAATCAAATCAGCTGGCCAATTTATTTAATTTCAGATTTCGTTATTTTCTTTTGAGTTTACCTGGTCACACTGCCTTTTACATTCCACAAAAAGGAATATTAGGTAAATTTCTGGAAGGAAAATTCGAACGCCCTCCGTACTAGGCTTTATAATCCTATTCTATTTGGATTCTTTTACAGTTTGCCTTCATCTTCTTCACGGTGACCGTCGCTTATTTGTGCTCTCTGATCATGGCTATATTTCTGGAGTTGCCCGTCTCCTCCAGTTTAAAGCTGATGCGTTAAGATTAGTTTAACTTAAGCAAAACAGTAGACTTAGTTAACTTAAATATATCCCTTAATCACCAAGGACTAGCTTAATCCGTTGCTTACCCCACTCCAATCTGGCTTTGTCCATATTCCGCTGCACTACGCTCGCGCAGCTCCAGGAAGAATTGTATAATTGACTTGGAGGCCTCCTCATTCAGCAGCGGCTTGATATTATTTCGGGCATAGGTCAGGAATTTCTTAATTAAAATGGGCGGCAATAGATCCAGTTCGCTTTCGCCCTGCTGCATTTCAAGACGTTTATCCAAATCATAGTCCTGCTGCATGATCGAATCATCACCTTCGGTCTTTGGCTGGCCCTCAGCAAATGTGGCCTCACACATGGACTCACTTAGCTTGGGTTTAAGTGCAAAACGGGCAGCAATCTGGGCACGTTTCTTGGAGCCAGCGTGTAGCAAACGCACATGAGTCGACAGGGAAACATCTCTGGTCGCCGATGGCTTGTCCAGCAACACATAGACCAGATGAAACTCCTTGAGTAAGGCGGGCACTATGCGTATATTCTGGAGCAGATATTGCGCTTGATTGTACTGTCCACGTTGGGGATTGGCGCAGGCTATGATTGAGGGTTGAGCCGAAAAACAGCCAAATACTCCTGGTATAGGCATATTCATTTCACCCGATTGCATAGATTGCAAGAGTAAAGTCTGTTTGGAGGCCAACTTGTCCACATCATCCATGGTGCAATGTCCAGAACTGTTGGCTGAGATGAGGGCGCCCGCCTGCATCACCCTCTTATTTCGACCCGTGAAGGTAACTCCCATCTTTTGAGCCGTCTGACCTCCACGCTTGCCACTGATATGGTAGCCACGCTCCGCCACCTGGGCACAGCTTTGCAGTATGCTTGATTTACCGATACCTGGATCGCCCACCAGGAGTACATTGAGCGGTCCCTCATCCTGTCCGCCCAAGAGCGAAAGCAGACACCCCGCCTTGGGCAGCTCATGACCATGTATCTCTGGGGCCAGAGATTGGACAAGCAATTTAAAGCTATTGGGCTGTACATTGATCATGGCTATGGCTGCCAAATCGCGTTCACCGAACTCTCTTTTGACCAAGCGGGCATCCTGCACGCTGATAGCCTTGAGATAAGCTTGCATCTCATTAGAGGCTCCATCTCCACCTCCGGCCCTTGTTGAAGAGGTGGGTAATTCGCTATCAACGCTAAGCTCCCGCAGCTTGAGCACTCCCGTGACCACAATCTCCTGTCCCACATGTACCGCATCAATCAAATCATGTCTCAGCTCCACGTCCAGTTCACCCCTGGGCGTGTGCTCGAAATCTTTCACCAACGACAAACTGGACTCCTCCACACGTATAATCTGTCTGACCGAAAGACGCGTATACGGAGAACTTCTCAAGGCCAGAAAGTTATCCTTGGCTGCGCACGGCGTTCTCTTGCAATTGTACGGATGCGGCGCGTAAGATCCGCGTTGACGCAACGCCTGTTCTGCCTGACAGCGACTGCAGCGAAATGATTGCCAGGTTAAGGAGTATGTGGGCTCACCCACACTGTTCACAATGCCACGGATCGTGTACGATGTGTCCACCCTCTCGTGGCTAATGTTGGCAATAAGGTCTACCGATTGAAAATCAACTGGTCGTGCATAGATCTTGCGTGTGCGCGTAATACTTGGTTGTAAACACTGTTCCAGGGTAGGTGTCCCAGTCTCTAGTACATTACTCGCCTCGTTAGATTCACTGGCATCCAAGGCATGATTTATCACCACAGTGTGCATGGCCAAGGCCCAGATGGACAAAGTGCGCAAGGGATGTGCACAAAAGTCCTCCACCATTGAGGGCCACTCTCGTTTTAGTTGCTCATCGCCTACAATGCCACTGGCGGGCAATGGAAAGCAGCCACGCTGCCGTATGCGCACAAAGTCGTACTGATTCGGATTACGTTGATAGTGCGCCTCCACTGCCACTATACGTTTGGCCAACTCACTGTCCTCGGCATAGGTGTCGCGCAGAAAGTACAGACGCCAGCCGGGATAGGCACGGGGATTGTCCACCAATATGCTCTGCACTTGCAGGCCATCTTCAGGTGCCACATAGTTCTCGGGACGCAGAAAGCTGCAGTCTAGCGGTGGTTGCTTACTCTTGCCCCAGCCTTGGGGTTTGGTTTTGGGTGGCGGTGTTGGAGCAGGCGTCCGCTGACCAGATACTTGATTTCCGTTCGCAGGAATTACACGGCCATTGCGCCGAAAATAAAAGTAGGGACGATTAGAACCACCGCCACGAGCACGCCCACGTATGAAACGACCCCGTCCCCTACCAGCAGCAGGATTCATTTTGCTCCCAAAATTTAAATAGAAACCACTTCGAACGATAACTCTCTTGAACCGATAACTTTGTTATCGATTGATGTGGCGCTCTTTTTTTCGTGATTCGAAAAAATATTTTCATAGGAACTAACTCTTATTCCAGTTCAGCTTCAGCTTTTCAGTATCAGCTTTTCTCACTGGCTCCTGTTCCAGCAGCTCCACTAACTTTATCCTGATACCTCCTCGTCCATGCTCATCATAAGTAAAAACACATACATAAAAAGTATGTATAAGCATTTATTTGACGTAGACTAACAATGCGCAATACTTTCAAGTGGCACATACGACACCAAGCCACGGCTTGTTACGCGCGAACCCTAGACAAAATAATAGCACAAAATAGTAACCGAACCGACCGAGGAGACACTGGGAAAAACAAAATAAAAAAAGGTTAAATAGGTTTATCAATCTTGGTGGGCATTCCTTTGCTCACGCTACTTCTCAGACTACTCAATCCGTTATTTTGCCTAGCGTTGATACAACAACAACTTTTGACGCTGCGAGCAAATAATTTATGACCCCCAATAAAAGAAAACAACAAACACACAGCAAACGCTCGAGCTATGACTGCCAAATGTCGCGTCATATAACTGTTCATGACTTCAAAATCATTTTGTACACTGTGTGAAATAGTATAGTTTGTTTTTGATTTTAATATGATTTATGATGATATTACATGTAATATATAATATATAAATATATATAATATATGTAATATAATGATGATTTTAATATAGTGATTTGGTTTTTATTACATGATAATATGTATACTTACATAAATTTATTTAATGTACATACATACGCACATATTTAATTTGTGTGCATGTGCGCAGTTGAGTTTTGCGAGCACATATGTGTGTGAATCTGCATTTTCGCATATGAAACATATTAAAAATGCTTATAGAAATAAATTAAGTGATATATGTCTATCTGATTTACTGCGAACATCAATATGTAATGAAAAAGTAGATTTTGAAAAACTAATAAACGAATAAATAAATTCACTCAAAAATTTCTCTGTGTATAATTTTTTTTTCTCGCTGAAAGACACAACAACAAAAACACAGATTTTTTGTCGTGACGCACAGAGTAATAAATGTGTTCATTTTCTTTTAATTTATGACTTCAGAAGTTGTGTTTGTTGTAGATTTTGTTGTAGTGCTCAAAATTGCAAATTCTGTGCCCACCAAGGGTTTAAATTGTTGTTCTTAAAACAGGAAGAGAAGCTTCCTAGTTGATTACACGATAGAGTTGGTGGTGCGCAGCAAGTTAAGATTCTTGTTGGTGGATCTTAGATCTCTGTCCAAGACGAAA
This sequence comes from Lordiphosa stackelbergi, assembly GCA_018904235.1. Taxonomy (NCBI): domain Eukaryota; kingdom Metazoa; phylum Arthropoda; class Insecta; order Diptera; family Drosophilidae; genus Lordiphosa; species Lordiphosa stackelbergi. The sequence goes on along the minus strand of JAEIFU010000292.1, from coordinate 43,270 downwards.
TACTGTTTATTTATACGTTCTTTTGTAAGTCGTTCCTCTGGGTATAAAATTTGAGTTAATGGATTTGGTAATGAATGTGTACATAAAGTATAAACCTTTTATAGTATCCATACTAAATTTAAAGCAAATAAAAGTTACTTATCAGCTATTAATTTACATGAACTAATTTTAAACCCATGGTTTCTTGGTGATATGTTCTTAGAATTTTCCGTAGATTTCGGTATTGCTACACCCTTGGTTTCTTTTTTTCACCCTTAGAAATATTGTCCCTAATTTATAGTATAGTTTTAGAAAACTAAGGTCCGTTTTCTCATGTTCCTGTTTTGGTTCAAATCAAAATACACCTAGATTTTGCAACTGTGTATGGGATTTTTGTGCAATTGGTTGTCTCATGTAGATTGATTCTGAAATTGGGCATTTGCGTCGCGGTCTCATCGGCAGGGCTGCAAAGGCACTAATAGTAGGTTGGCAGCGCCTCTACGCTCTGCTGTTAATTGATATTTTCGTTGCGCGCCAATTTTTAAAAATAAAGCATGCATTTTACATAGTATTAATTTTTGTTGGGGAATTGGTGCACCGCGACTAATTTTGGTCGCGTAGGAGAAGTAGGAGAAGATTCTCATCTTGGAACGACTTGTTACTTTGATGGGATATTAGCTAGCTAGGTCTAAAGCTAAGTTCACACAGGCAAATAATTTGGATAAATTTTGAAGAAAATTTGGCAGTATTGTCCAACGTTTGTAACTTTGCGGTAATATTTGATCAAATTATTTGCGTATGAAAATACAGTTTTAGTTTTAAATCCAGTAAAATCTTAAAGCCCCAAACGGACATCCGAGGTACGTAATTTAACTTCGTCATAACAGGCCTTTTAGGCCAGTTCTCAGAAGCGCGAAAAATAAATTTTTGTGACGCACTCCATAAAAAAAGTGGCGAAAATTGTCAGCGGCTGAAAATATTTTCTGTATTGTGATACTACGTTTATGCTATGCTGATTTTGCAATATCAATTCATGAAATGGGTTTCATTTCATTTCATGAAATGGGTTTCATTTCATTTCATGAATTCCACTTACACTCGAAAGTTGACTATAAATTTTTCACAGTAAATTCATGAAAAAGCGAGGCGCAGACAGCTTAACGTTGCGTTGAGGCTGCCAGATCTTTTGTTTTCTGCGCTGGTCATTTTGTGAATTTACAAACACTGCATGAAAAGGAACAAACTTAATTTTGAAAATTGAAGAAATCGTGAATTTAATAGCATAAACGTAAATAAATACATACCCAATTGGCCTATCGATAGCGTTGTAGATCTTGAGTGGAATGAATGAACAGCTAATTTTATTGGCGGAAGTTATTACCACACTCATAAATCCACCATGTAGAAAAAAAAAGTCGCGGAATTGGACGGAAAGTTTCAGTCGAGGGGAAGCTAAGGACCACAAATCAGCCCAACAAAATGATATATGGGCACACTAAAAATTTCTGTGTATGCTAAACAAATAAAGTGCAATACAGCATGCTAAATTTTCCGCGCTTCTCAGAACAGGCCTTAAGTTTCGTCACCGTGGAGCGAAAGAGTAGTGTGACCAAACTTAAGCTTATTTTTTTTTGTCTTGCAACTCTTTATTTGATTAAAGACAGCAAAAGTTGGTTGTCCGCTTGACGCATTAGGCCAGGTACACTAATTATTTCATTGTAGTTCAATAGTCCCGTTAAAACCGGAAGAAACCTGTGTCTTGAAAAAGGCAGGCAAGATTAACACGTGCCTTGAGAAAGGCAGGCGTGGAGTTACTACACTCCGTCTACGTGTGCGATGGCACAGCTCTCACTCTACCGACGTGAGAAAGCTTAAGCTTTTTTTATATGGAGTTGACACCCAGCGAAAGCGATTTAGTTTGTCTGAGTACTAAGCTTTAGGAAAAAATTATGCCGAAAATTTTTAGTTTCTGTAGAACTTTTTAAGGCAGGCTCTAGGTCATTAAGTTATGGATATTGTCCACAACTTTTCTAAAAACAAGACACGCACAACACAACAAAGGAGGCTGGTTGACAGTATAACGCTATTTCATGAATACCAATTCAAACTTCAGTGTCTGCGCCTGTCCTTAGTGTGTTGGCAACAGTTGCCTCATGACAGAATTGCTATGAATGCTTGGGAATCCCAAAGGCAAGCAAATAGCAAAATCCGACATCAGCAGCAAATGCCAAAAACACTGAGGCCCGCGAATCGGCCCTTCTGATGTTAGTGGGGGAAATTCTTACTCCGAAGCCAACACAGGCGCCAATTGTTCGAATTGCCCAAAGCAATCAAACGGGGTGTTGTTTTTTAATTAAACAATTTTAGGTTTAGTTTCTAACAACTGCGTCGTGCCCACGCATTTTATCACAAAGTGATTGTTTTAGTGACCTTTTTGATTAAAAATCGTAGAACTTTTTTGGGCAGGCTCTAGGTCATTAAGTTATGGATATTGTCCACAACTTTTCTAAAACAAGATGATTGCTTTGGGCAATTCAAACAATTGGCGCCTGTGTTGGCTGCGGAGAAAGAATTTCCCCCACTAACAACACAAGGGCCGATAAAACGGGATGCACACACATCAAAGCCTTAGTGTTTTGGCGTTTGCTGCTGATGTAGGATTTTGCTACAAGCCTGCCTTTGGGATTCCCAAGCATTCATAGCAATTCTTTCATGAAGCAACTGTTGCCAACACACCAAGGACAGGCGCAGACAGCTGAAGATTGAATTGGTATTCATGAAATAGCGTTATACTGTCAACCAGCCTCCTTTTTTGTGTTGTGCGTGTCTTGTTTTAGAAAAGTTGTGGACAATATCCATAACTTAATGACCTAGAGCCTGCCTAAAAAAGTTCTACGATTTTGTTTAATTTTTCTTATATTTTCTAAATACAAAAATCGCATGATTTTTGGTATCAAATTTTCATTATTTAATTGAAAAAATTGATTCAATTTTAGCGCCGCTTGCGAAAATTTGAGACAAAAAAAACCCCAACACTTTTGTATAATAAACTCGTTACCACACGCGTTTAAAAAATTAGACTGCGGCGCTTTTTCATTTTTTCAATTTCACTTCCAAAGTAGGGACTAAACCCGAAATTAATTTCAGTTTGAGTCAAGGCATTAATATAGGCCTAAATCTTTTTTTTACTTGTGCAGCAATCGGACAAGCATCCCATTCCCGTTTTCCAAAAAATATAACTATAACCGTAATCGAAATCGGACTAGTTAGACACTGCAATCGATTCGTTGACAAAATTTGTTGAAAATTTTTATGTATACAGTCTGGTTTACAGAAGCCTTTCAATGTTTTGTGTGTAAAATTGAGTTTTTGAAAGAAAATCGCACTGGACTTTTGTTAATTCTTGTTGGTCCACCTCAGAAACACTGAAACAATCTAAAGATTCAATCTATTTGCTCTATCACTGTGTCTGCCCCGCGTTTAGAAAATTTTTTAGACGGTCAAAGGCATTTGTGCTCAACCTAATATTTCAGAATTTCATTTAGCTTGATGATAAAAATGAACATGCAGTTAGTTTATATAATTTGGAATTCATGTTGAACAAAAAATTGTTTGAAAATTATGCAGGAAGTGAAGTGCAGTTGAATTCTATAGGTAATCCAAAATTGTAATACTATCCCAAAAAATAATGAAAGTATAGCCTTTGTTTTCGCCTTTAAAATGTACACCCCTCCCCCCTACAAAAATTTTTGTTCTCCAAAACCTTCCCCCTCCCCCCCCCTAAAAAAAATCCTGCGTACGCCACTGCGTAAGCTACAACCCAAAATTACAATAATGCCAATCAAATGAGTCCAGGCTACAGGGTGAAGCCTGTGAAATTGCGTATTTAGCAGTAAGTAGCCTTTGTACTGTTCCCATACAAACTTTGAGTGGGAATCTAGTTTTCGTCCCATAAAGTGAAATATGTTTATTCTTCTTAAGCAGGCTGTAACTTTGCCAGATAAACTGATACAAATACCATCAAATTCACATAATTAGATCGTATGTTCGGCTATATGCTCAAATATCTAAAATATTAAACCAATAACCGCGCTAGTTTGAAAGGAATGATATATTTTGAAAAAAAAAGCCAAAAAACGCTTCCACAAATCCTAGAGTGCCAAAAACTCAACTTATTCGTTGAAAACAGTTTTGGAATCAGTGATTTCGCCCTGCCACAGAGCCAGTTTTCGAGTGGTTTGCAAATCGTGCTATCATGAGTCGGCGATTTGCTTAAATACGCACCTAATTTGTTTTTGATTAAAATAAGCCTTGTAGATACTTGAAGGGTGTTCAATTTGTGAATAATCTACATCAAAAAAATAAAACATTTAATATGTTAAGTTTATTAAATTAGCATTTTACGAAATCGCTAGTAAATTCGCTAGTTAAATTTGTCATTCACTGCAACTCACCAAATCGCTAGTATTTCAGTGGTGCCACCTTTTAACATTTGAATTTCGAAATTAATCGAACCTAAGTTTTAAAGTGTATACAATAGCGATTTTTGTGTTAAAACAAAGATAAGAAAATTAGATTAACTGGCAATAGTATTTGTGTTGATCTTTTTCATAATTATTGTGCAATTTGTAAATCGATTGCTGCCAATTTGAGTTGAATAAAGTGGCAACGCTGACGCCAAAGTAATGACGAGAAGCCGCTCAAATGTTCGTTAGTTTTATTATTCGTCCGAAATTGATATAATTAAAATAAATTATATAGGGAAAAGCATCGAACAGAGGTCCAGAGCGAAATTTGCTTGGCTTTTATGATGGAGCATAAGGACTTAGCATTCAATTTCAAAATGGGCGACAGAAGAGTAGTGGCTACATCCTGATACAAACTAATTTTTAATCTGGCCAACCTTTCCTCCGGTTGCTTGAATTGAATAATGCGTGGCCGAAAGTTACTTTTGAGTACAGTATCATTTAACAATATAATCTTGCCTACGTATATCGTCTGATTAAGAAAGAAGGTCAGATGCGGATCCAAGGAGGCTGCACTCTAGCGTCTCCTTCCGGATTTGCTTTTTCCCTAAATCGTCGATTGCCATTTGTCCTGCAAGAATCATTTATTTAATTAGAGCAAATCTTTTGCTATCATTTTCGTTCGCCGTTCTCGCGTAACCGCGTAGCAGCTAGATTTGCAAGGTATCATTTTTATTTTGGCGGGCGGAAAATTTGAATTTTTTGTGTGGGAAAATGAAAGATTTAACTCAGTTAACTAAAATTAAATCTGTTTTGTTTAAAAAAACTAAACAATTAGCTTTCATTTCAATATATGAACAAAAAACCCATAAAAAGGCTTAATCTAATTTGCACTTGCTCCCCGTCTACCAAACGCAGCCTAGTTCGTAAGGGTTTGTGAACATCTTAAAAAGAAACCGCCGCAGTTCTGTGGCATGGCGAAAATTTTCGAGCGATTTGGTAAATTGCTAGAAGTCAAATCGCTAGTGAATTCTGTGGCACCCCTGAATATGTATTTTTCACTCCTCGAACCTGAACCGGACCACTTATTGGAAAAATTATGTTCGTTTCACAAAATTAGGTAGTTTTTCCAACGACACACAGGGGTAAAATATAAATCTGACTGCTATCTTTCAAGAAGTTCCCCAATCCTCTGACATTTCTCTAGGACAGTTTTATACTATCACCACTGATAATAGAGCGAATATGGTTCGGGCAGAACCATTGAATAACAACTGCAGAGCTTACAAGGACTGAAACTATGAAGAATGTGATGTTGATGAAGGTTGCTCAAGTGAATCAAAAGCATTATGCGACTTGGACTATGACCAAGTTACCTCAATATATTGTATGAAGGACTCTATTGAAACAGTTCGCTGTGCGAAATTTAGTAGTTCACAATGTTTTAAGGAAGTTCAGTTTGACAGCAACAACCCTGAATTAATATTGCTAGCAATTTTAGTAAGTTTAACCACTTTTTACAGCTCGACTGTGATAATTCATCATTTTATTGTATTGTGCTGGCCAGGTCTAATCATCCATCGCCTCTCTTTTAAGCCCGCTCAAATTCAAAGTAATTTGTGTGACAATTTCGCACGAGCCTGCATATCACGTTCCAGTCTGTCCACTTCTGTGGGCAAATAATCCTCAAACATTGCCTTCATTTTGCCCTTCACATGACGAAAAGTTTCCAGCACTAGCTTCTGCTCCACATCGGTTTTGGGCTTAGCCTGGTGAAGTTCCTCAAAGAAATCGACGCATTCATCGAGCAGGCTTATTTGTTGCACTTGCAAGTCCGACAACTGCTTTTGAAGAGCTTTAATGTCCGAAATATGCTTATCCACTCGCAAGGGCAATGAAGCAATAGCCGACATCTGAACTTTATGATCATCCACAACCCCATCAATGCCAGTGTCATCTAGTGAGGGTTCTTCTGCAGCCAAGGCGACGGTCTTGCCCTTTGACTGAGTTGAGGATTGCAGAATTAACATAAATTTAAGTCGATTGAAACGTTATTTACCTTCTTCGACTTTTGCGAATTCTTCATTTTATTTTTCTTGCCCATTTTTTCGGTTATTTTCGGTGACTTACGATTTGAAATAAAATCTGATTGTGTCACATAATGAAGTAAAACAAAGGCTTGCTTTTTAATCTAACAAATTAAAATGATTAAATATAAAAATTTTGATGGGTTTTTCCCTTTTTGAATTCTGCCAATTGTTTAATTTTTATCCGGTTTGTATTGTTGTTGACATTTCGACAGTCTCTCAAACTCCTTGCTGAAGCTGTCCAACTTTGATAGCTGTGTGATGAGATCTTGCATCAATATGCTATTGCTGTTGATGTCGTTTGGACCACGAATAAGACCGTAAGCCTCAGCATTGGCCATACGATGCTGAAGAAGTGGCATGTAGGGCCCCTTGAAATGGGGCAAGCCGTTGGCCAAGTGCTTGGGTGGTTGAGCTGTTGTTTCCAGTTGGGTGGAGCGTCCAGTTAGATGACGAGTATGTCGATGTGAACAGTGCCCAGAATGGTGTGGGCAATGCTTGGGCCTGCTCTTCTGCTTAGCCCCACCACTGACAGTTTCGTCAAGCTCCTCGGTCTGGTACTGGGAATTGGAAAAGCGTTTAGCATCATGGCAGTGAAATACTTACCACCGATAAGCGGGGTCTTCCGCTCTATTACTTACCGCTTTCATGATGTAAGCCACATCGTAGCTGTCATTCTCGTAATAGCTATCATCGGTTAAGAGATCATCCTCTGGGAAATCGGCCTTGGTTGGCACAAATTCTAATGCGCTGGCTCTCAGTTTTCCTTTGCTAGTTGTAGCAGTGCCCGCCATCTTGGATTCTAGTGCCTTTTCCAAGCACAATTTCTTATAGGCCCAGAATGATTCATCTAATCCCGGAAATGAATGGTACAGGCCAGAGTTGGACATTTTTGAATTTTGATCCATTTTCTTCGGAATGTTTATTTGGGTTTTTGTTAACTGCAGCAGCAGAGAGAAGTTAAACTTGTCTGTGCGCGCACGATTATAGTTCGATAGCATATCGATAGAAATCTAGCTTTTTAGCGGAAAAATCGATAGGAGTCTAGCTCTTTTTTTAGCTGGTAAAAGTCTAAAAGTCGTGACAGTGACTAGATCACAGATAGCAGAGTGGTGATTTTTTTAACTTGATTGAAAGTTGAAAACTAATAGTTGATCAACTTAACTTTTTAGAATGACTGAAATTTATTCATGACTGAAAATCAACTTTTAGAATGATTGAATTTTATTCATGACTAAACATCAACTTGACTAAAATCACTTGTTGAATATTCAACTTGACTAAATTCAACTATAGCAAAGTTGATTTTACTAGTATATGTTTTTGGTTAATTACACTCCGTAACACGATATAAGTTACAGACCTTGTGATAGGTGAGTAATTTAAACCTATTTAATGTTACTGACGACTTGATAAATCGCGAAAAGAATGGCGAAAAGGCTAAAAAAAAGGTGAGAATGAAAAACGTTAATGGCAATTAAGCGAAAAATAATGCCAGGATCAATGTATAAGCACAATTCATGGATAATTGATCGCAATGGTAACAAAATCCGTAAATGCTTAAGAAATTGATTTTTAAGCCCCGAAATGACCACACACAACTACATATATAACCATGATTATGGCAATATTAATCAGCGGTTAATACCATTGATGACCAATGGTACAAACAATAGTCAAGATCATATACAATGTTTAAGTCATTAAATTGCAGAAAAATACCAAAGAGGATCAGATAACGTTATATATCCAAACAAACTCTACCTTCTACCAAGCGAAAAATCATGCCAGGATTAATATTAATGCATACGATCAATTCACAGCTAACGGATCTCCATGGTAACAAAACTGCTAAATGCTTAAGAAACTGCTTTTCAAGGCCACAAATGCTTTTCATGCTTTCTTCCAAATGGCTTATAAAATTTGACGAGCTGGAATGATGTCCCCTTATTCACATTTGGCAGATAGTAGCTGATTCTGAAATTGTTTAAAACATTTTGAATTCAAGGTGAACCTTCCCATTGGGCTGCCGTTTTGGGAATTTGTTGGTTTTTTACAATCCACTTAATATAAAAATCTGCCCATTTCGAAACATACTTTTTTATTTGTTCTGGAAATAGGCCTTCAAATTTCACTGCTTGACCAAATGTCTTAGCTTATTACACCAAATTAGTTGAATCCAACACAAGGGAATGCTAAATTTCCATTTCATAAATTGTAAATTTCATACCTTTTGTCAGATATCCTCTGGACATAATCTAAACAAGGGTCTTGACTAATTATTCATAGAAACAAGAACCAGGGGAAGCTGCAAACCAAATTACACGTCGCATCTTTTGAGTCTGCACTGTAAAACTATCGGTTATAATCGATTTTTCCTCTGAAACCAATACGATCACATTAAACTGTCGTGAAACTGCAGCTAATACGGCAACTCTGCAGTTTGTTGTTTAGAAAAGAATTAACATCCAAAAATAATTAATAGCACCGCCAACATGTCGCTTACAATGCGAATTTTCACCGCCTCCCGCAATGGTTAGTGATTCGTGCTTTAATCTATCCATAAGCCAAACAAATAGCACCTAACTCTTTGTAAATGGCACAAAGTGAGGTTATGTAAGCTTATGTCATAGGAAAAGCAAAACAAATCCAGAAAAATCTCCAAATTTTATACTAACTAAAACTTTTCTTTTAGGTCAGCGCATGTTTGGCACCCAGGGAGCCTGCCTGTTGGCCGCCAAACGCACCGAACCCAAAGACATCGTCGAAGTGCCCAAGGGCTATGTTTATGTCAACAACAAGGAACTGAGCATGGAATTGGAGGATATCACAGATCGTGCAGCCACCACCATGTTCTTTGGTGAACTCTTTCGGGGCTTTGGTGTGACATTGGCGCACATCTTCAAGGAGCCGGCCACCATTAATTATCCGTTTGAGAAGGGTCCATTGAGCCCCCGATTCCGTGGAGAGCATGCGCTGCGTCGCTATCCCAGCGGAGAGGAACGTTGCATCGCCTGCAAGCTTTGTGAGGCTATTTGCCCCGCACAGGCGATTACCATTGAGGCGGAAGAGCGTGCTGATGGTAGCAGACGCACCACACGGTACGATATTGACATGACCAAGTGTATATATTGTGGTTTCTGTCAGGTAAGATGTCTAGTCAAGAGCCCTTAAAAAAGGAATGAGTTCTACGTCTTCTAACCATTTGCAGGAGGCTTGTCCAGTGGATGCCATTGTCGAGGGACCCAATTTTGAGTTCTCCACTGAGACGCACGAGGAGCTGCTCTACAACAAGGAGAAACTGTTGTGCAATGGTGACAAATGGGAATCAGAGATTGCCTCCAATCTGCAGGCTGATCATCTGTATCGTTAAAAATGTTTATTAGAGATTTTTTGTTTAGAACGTTTTCCAATTAAAAAGAAAATAAGAGTGGAGCGAGGAAGGTGGTAAAAGAACATCTAATCTATGCGTCCTACTGCCCTGGTCCAGCCAAACTCTTCTCCATGAACTTCTTCTTGGCGAAACAGGTCCACCATTTGTTGGGCTTGCCATCGTCTGTGCTGAACACCTTCTCCACCACACGATTGCCGGTCTCGTGACGCAATTGCAACAAATACTGACGCATTAGATCCGCATCTTGGGCCGTCTGTGGTTTGGCGTAGACCGCATTCAAGGGGAATCCCGCCTCGCCGGGTATGTCGAATTTAGAAATGGCCAAGCTGTACATCTCCTGCTGACCATGCGACTTGCTGGTGCAGCGTGTCAAACGTTTCAAGCACTCGGTTATGTACAGGGTCACATAGATGAGTACGCGATCCACTTCAGACTAAAAGGCACAAAAAGATAATCCCAGGATTTAATTGCATTTGCAGCTAAAGTCTTACTTTGATCTCGTATGTGCGAAAGAAGACGTTGGCTTTGAAGAAGTAGAGTGACTCATCAATAATGTCGCTCTCCACATTGGCACTGGGTGCTGGTCCACGAACTTGGGTACGCAGTGGCAAAATGGCCAGGTTGCCCACCTGCTGGCGGAACTCCTTGATCTGTGAGTGATAGGCCTGGAAAAATGATTTGGAATCATTGTGAATCAGATTTTCAGCTGTGCCTGCTGCTGGGGCGTAAACAAACAATTGCTCCGCGTGAGAGCCAAAGGGCGTTGCCTTTTTACAAGCAAGGGGATTTTATTTATGATAAAAGGATATCTAAGAAGGCTTTGAGGGCACAGCTACTTACTGGCATGTTAAGAGTTTTAATTCAAAGGCTCCTTATATGAAATTTAATAATAATAATTTACTAAATTGAGAAAATTAGTGTGCCCAAAGGCGAGAAGCGATGAAATACGTTTATAGTAGGGGGTCGATAGTAGAGATGGACGCGGACATTTTGTTTCGTGAGCGTGAGTCGAAATTTAATTTCGTAGAGCTGGCTGTTCATAGCTAACGCGGCATGAAATTTATGATATATGTTACGATTGCTGCTTTCGAGCTGACACCGGCTAGCTTCGGCATTCAGGGCGGGATCTTAACCCTAGCCCACAGCGCGTACAATCACTACAAATTCACAATTCCTCACTAACAAAAAAACGGCTAATCGACAAAAATTCAAACAGACAATAGCTTGGTGACCCGGTTTGGGTGTTCTTACCGGCAACGCTCCCACTCTTCCATGCAGCGATCTGGCTTCATCAGCTGCCCTATCATAGGATCCAGACGGTCGGCTCACTCCAGGCTTTGGCAACTCATCCTTATCTCCCCTCCAATGACACCCACACAATCGTTTGCAACATCGTTATAATATTTAATTGTATATATAAATATACCCTCCCAACTTCACCCGTATTAAAAATATTCGCGTACATTCCACCATGCTTTTTAATTTGCCCAACGTGCCCAGTTACCTTTCTGAAAGGCAAAATTTCGCCACCCCTAAATCTACCCTCCAATGGGACAGAATGGGACTTATGACAATTGCACCTCCTAGGTATTTATCAGCGAGAAGGAAAGGTTTACCTAGGTTCGCGTGGCAATTACACGGAATATAAATACATAGGTCACCTAATCCTAGGCACCGGACCACGAATTTTAATATTTTTTCAAAATAAATTAATATTTTGGGCGACTCGCCGCTGCGCTGCTTTCTCAGCCGGCATACAAAACGATCTGTGCCCTTGAAAACAGGCAGCGGTCGCAACGGAAGCTTAGTTCCCAATTCTCACTTGTCCCTGACCTACTAAAATGCAGAGGAGGTCGGAACAGGCCCGATATTTATAAGACATGAATTTATTTATTGCAGGAAATCAATACACGCAGCGGAGAAGCTTTTGATTCGAATCACACAAGTAGTCTGCCAGATTTTGTATGACAGTTATTTGGCACTCTGTTCAGTCTGAGTGGAATACTTGGAAATCGCGGCAGATTTGGAACAGTTATATTTACGCGTTTATGAAAGCAATTAGCACTTAAAAATAGTCAAAAAACAGGCAGTGACCCTTATTTTCGTGCTCGGTTCGTGCTGTGTCTAATCAAATTGGTTAGGCTAGTCTTAGATTGGGGCATAGCGCGTCACGTTTCAGTGTTACAGTGTCAAAGCGCAATATGAACGGCAAATGGATTGTCACAAAAATCGAGTGTCGCCCATTTAAACACTTTGGACTTCTGAGCACTTTGGTCACAGTGCATTACAGACAACACGGTCACAGTGTGCCCCAATATGTACACTCGGCCTTAGTAAAGAAGTGTTGGGATGATTATGTGAACCAATTTAAGTTATTCACTGAAATGGACAAGAAAAAAGATCCAATGAACCTTTCGACTAGCATGGAATCTCTTGGGTTGACACTAGTAAACGAGTCTTGTCCAACGCACTTCTCTGCCACGTCAGATACTCTTCTTGACATATTCTTTATTGACGATTCCAGAAAGGCTTCACTCTATGACCAACTCTCCGTACCTGCTTTTTCAAAACATGACCTTATTTTTCTTACATATGCTGTATCTCTTGACTACACTGAACATTCGTTGACATATCGTGACTTTAAGAACATAAACTACGTAGACCTTGGAAACAAACTTAACTCATGTCAATGGGAACTATATTCTCAACCATCTGTTGACGTCCAAGTAGAAATATTTAATTCAAATATTGCTAATTTATTTAATAAATGTGTACCACTTAGACGTAAAAAATCTACACCGGCGATCAGCAAGCGTGACAAGGCGTACATTAAGTGGAAACGCTACAGGACGGATTACTTACTCCATGAATACAAAAACTTATGAAGAATGGTAACGAGTCTATGTGATGCATCAAAACGTAGATACTATACTTCAAAGTTTACTTTTGCGCTATCTGAGGAATCATCTTAAAATGTGTGGAAACTATAAGAGAGTTAGGAATTGGCGGACAAAGATCTGGAGTGGCTGAGAGTATTGATTTGAATGAATTTAATAATAAATTTGTACAGCCACTAGAACCTGATAATTTAAATATATCGTACCTGAATCCCCTGTTAAATAACAGCTGTGATAGTAGTTTTAGTTTCATGTGTGTCAGTCAGTGTGAAGTCTTAGAATAAATTCTAAAAATAAAATCAAATACAACAGGACTAGATAATATTGACCCAAAATTTTTAAAAATACTTCTCCCAAAAATCTTAGTACATGTTACGCACATATTTAATACGGCTTTGACAACTTCTTGTTTTCCAATGGCTTGGAAGATGGCTTAAGTCCTACCAATTCCGAAAGGAAATAACGAATACAGACCTATCTCTATACTGCCCTTCCTTTGCAAAGCGTTAGAACAAATTATGACATCCCAAATTAATGTGTTTTTGGAAAAAAAATTCTTTATTAAACGATAGACAGTCCGGGTTTAGGAGAAATCGAAGTTGCACTACATTAGTCACTAAAATTGCAGAGGACATACGTAACAAACTTGACAATGACCAAGTTACTTTCTTAACGCTTCTTGACTATAGCAAAGCATTCGACACAGTTAACCATCAAGTACGATGTAAAAAGATAAAAATCTTATACAATATCTCGGATACTGCCATACAATTGATGAAATCGTACCTGAACGATAGAAGCAAAGCTGTCGTTACCCAATTGGGATCGTCAACTTTTCTTGACGTAAAATCGGGAGTTCCACAAGGATCTGTCCTTGGACCATTATTGTTTAGTCTTTTTATCAATGACCTCCCCAATGTTTTGTCTAAATGTGAAGTCCAAATACATGCCGATGATGTGCAAATGTATGTTAGTCGTCCGTTATAGAGCTGGAGAAACATCGATGGTAACATCGATGCATCGATGTTTTTATCTTAGATGCAAACATCGATGATTTTTTTTCACAATCGATGTTTTTGCAACCCTACATAAACAAAACAAGGCCACGCTGTTTTCGTATAAAATTTGCTTGGCGTCCAAGGTGACCAATTTGCGCTTCTGTCAAGATGAAATATGCAACTATCAAAATAAAAATTGATTGGACCAAACCCTATAATGTATGAATGTGGGTGATGCTTATCCATTTATATGCCATAATCGAAAAAAATTGCGATTTATTAAAACTCACAAATTTTCTATGATTTGAACTCAAATGTAAGCGAGTTGTGAGTTATTAAATCAGGTACTGTGGCCAATGAAAAGCGAATTTTGCTTCCGACTGACCATTTATCCACAATTTTACTCCAAACTCTAAGCAACTCCAAAAGCCCTCATATAGAAACTTTACAAGAAATGTCAGAAATCCTCACCTCTTAGAAAATATGAGAAAATATGCCATTATTTCACTAATTATCCCACTAATATGCGAGATGCAGCGAAACACACCAAAAATGGGAAGTGAACTTAAGTCTGTCCAAGCTGTTTGAGCCCACTAAAAGAAGTGGCTAGAAAATACTTATCTATTCTGGCAACATCCACAGCTTCTGAAAGAACATTCAGTAAAGCTAGACAGAACCTGTCGACCCTTAATGCCAAAGAATTAGGAGCGTTTAATGTTCCTTTATAACAATTTAAATAATTTTAAAAATATTTAAAAATAAATATTTGATCTAGAACCCTAGAAGTGACATTGGTCTTCTAATTTATTAAATTTATATATATTGTTTATATTTTCTATTTATTTTCAAGTTAATCTCAAACAAGAAAGTGATTTAGGAAGCTACATCACCAGACTCTTAAAATTTGAAATAAACATCGATGTTTCATCGATGTTTTACTGCTAAAACATCGAAAACATCGATGTACGTGGACATCGATGTTTCTCCAGCTCTAGTCCGTTAGCCAAAATTTCTGAGTGTATTAGTATTTGTAATAGCGAACTAAGTGTAATTAGTGATTGGGCTAAGAGAAATGGGTTAAAGATAAATCCTTAAAAATCATATATAAGAAATGCTATTAAACAGACACATTGCAAAAGCTTGAAATTGACAGTACTAATATAGGCTGTGTGGGGTTGCCCAAAAAGTAATTGCGGATTTTTCAAAAGAAAGTAAATGCATTTTTAATCAAACTTAGAATGAACTTTAATCAAATATATAATTTCCATTTTGTTCGATAACCTTTTGCCATCTTCCCGGCAAATTTTGTATTCCACGCTCATAGAACTTCTGGCCTTTATCTGCAAAAAACTGAACCAAGTGCGATTTTATAGCCTCATCATTGCCGAAAGTTTTACCATTTAAGGAGTTCTGCAAAGATCGAAATAAATGGTAGTCTGATGGTGCAAGGTCAGGGCTATATGGTGGATGCATCAAAACTTCCCAGCCAAGCTGTCCCAGTTTTTGCCGGGTCATCAAAGATGTGTGTGGTCTGGCGTTGTCATGATGGAAAATGACACCTTTACGATTGATCAATTCTGGCCGTTTCTCGTTGATGGCTGCATTCAATTTGTCCAGTTGTTGACAGTAAACATCCGAATTAATCGTTTGGTTCCTTAGAAGCAGCTCAAAATATACCACACCCTTCCAATCCCACCAAACAGACAGCATAACCTTCTTTTGGTGGATATCAGCCTTTGAAGTGGTTTGAGCTGGTTCACCATGCTTGGACCATGATCGTTTTCGATTAACGTTATTGTAAACAATCCATTTTTCATCTCCAGTTATGATTCGCTTTAAAAATGGATCGAATTCATTGCGTTTAAGATGCATATCACAAACGTTGATTCGGTTTGTTAAATGAATTTCTTTCAATTCATGTTGTACCCAAATATCAAGCTTTTTCACCAGTCCAAGACTTTGTATGTGATAATGAACGGTTGATTTTGGTATATTTAACTTCTCTCCTATCTCACGCTCAGTTACATGACGATCCAATTCGATTAATGCTTTGATTTGGTCATCATCAACTTCATTTGGCCGACCTGAACGTGGCTCATCTTTAAGTGAAAAATCTCCAGAACGGAATTTGCGAAACCAATTTTGACACTGTCTTTCTTTTAAGGCTTTATCACCATAAACATCACGTAACTTTTTAGCAACTCTCTCTGCGCTTTTTCCTTTACGGAAATAATAAAGTAAAATATGACGAAAATGCTCTTTTGTGGACTCCATATTAAAAAGGGCGCCAATCAAACAAATGTAAACAAAATTACGCGCACTTTTTTCTAAAGCAAGCTAATAGTGACAGCTAATAACTGACAAAAGAAAGAATGCAATTACAGAGTCACAAGCAGTTAAAAAAATTATAAACGCCGACTATATGAAAAATCCGCAATTACTTTTTGGGCAACCCAATAATTTAGGATTTACATTTGACAACACATTAACATGGGATGATCATATAAACCAAGCACTCATATATGGAGTTTTAAGATAGTTAAATTTGACAAAAAAATGACCACTTTTGTGAGGTCCAGCCCTATTTGTATTAAATTCTGATCCAGTTTTGTGCACTGATTCCAAAACTGGTCTCGGTTTTTCTCCATCAGCTCTTGTTTTCAAGATATCGCGGAAAAACCATTTTGTTGTTTTTTTGGCTTTTAAAAAATTATGGAGGTTAAACCGAGCAACAATATCTGTATTTATGAGCTCTATGCGGCAGTATACATACCAAGGTCACCTAAAAAAATCAATGGAGCATCATCAGCAAACCCAAAAGCGCCTAAATTGGCCTTTGAAGAGAAATTTTCATCAAACTATAGCAAATTTTTCAAACTTAATCGCCGTGTACCAGCCATTTGGGGTGGTTGAATTTTAATTAAAACCACTTTAGCATGTAGCCCAATGGTTCTTCTAATTTCACAAATTTTTTTGCATATAAATCTTGTCGATGGACAAAGTTACAGGCGGTTAATCCCGAAAAAATGAATTAAATTTTATGGCAGGATTACTAGATTGATACACAAAAACTGTATAGGAAATATTAAAAGACTACTTGATCTAACATAGACCTTACATTAATTGTCATGCAAATGTACAATAACATTCAATCAGTACTAGATTAAAACAATTTGCCACAAATTCATATTTGCTTAATATCAAACAACCTCTTAAGAAACATTAAAATTTTATGAATTAGGCTACAAATGGGTCAAATGAGTACCGCAATTACTATAATCTACGGAGTAAGCTCCTTGTGACGATTACGATTTTCCAAACTTCACCAAATGCCTGGCGGAAAGAGATTTCAGTAAAGACTCTATCTGTGAAACGATTGTGTATATGACGAGGAAGTTGACCATTCTTATTATTTGGAGGAATGCGCATTCATGCAAGGTAGTGCAAAAGCTTGCTCCATTTCGCAAGCGAATAACTTTGTGAATCTGTCACGTCATTTGACGAAATTTTCATAGGAAGACCTCTTAATTGAACTATGTAAAAAAATTTCCACAAATTAAGGTAATTTTTTGTTTTCAATGGTAGCGTTGCCCCATTTTTTACTAATTTTTTCTACCGTGTATTGCAAACAAAATTTACAAAAATTTGTCATTTCAAAATGGTCGCGTTTTTTACAAATTGAATTTCCATGATTTTGCTTCGGGACATTAAGGCATTTAAACTAACCAAATTTTCTTTTTACGTTTGCCCATGACATAACGGTGACTCCCGGAAAGCTGCGAACCATCAAAACACCATTTTTCAAAAGAACTTTTTTAACACCCCAAGCAGTCACACATTTTTAATTTAGTATTTTTTTAATGAATTGTGCAACCAAATACAAAAAACACATTATGCAGTTCTTATGCAGATGTTTCTTGGCAATAAATTAAAAACAAGTTGTTGGAAAATGAGTTTTTTGGTTTTTTCTAACTTTTTATTACAATGAGCTCATATATATGCACTTTCTATTTCGTTAGCAGTCAGAACTGGTATGACAAAATCCGTTATTATGGCCCGTTAACACTTTCGCTTGACGGTTACCGGAATAATGATGCCACGCTCCTGGAGGCATAAGGAAGGCCATATGATGCTTTGGTTACAGCCTTGTTAATATAAAAGCCATCGCTGAGCTCTTTCTCCAAAGGCACATCTTCGTCTTGCTGTGGGACGTTAAAATTTCATTCTTGTGAAATGTGCACTGGATGGGCACACTGCAAGCATCCGAAGTCACTCCAGTAATAGACAAGGATCTATAGTTTAGATAAATAGGGAAGCTTTAAATCAGTTTGTTTGACAATTTCTTAAAGATAAACAAAAAATATAATTTGATGTCTGATGTCTACGATTACCTAACACTACTGGACTCCTAAAAAGCTTCGCTTCAATGATTTTCTTCCCGAAGTCGACTTCTCACTGTCCCTCTGTATAGACCAGCAGTAATCAGCAAGCATATTACTGTCCCATCTTCCGCGATACCGAGCTTCCATAGTTCGCAAATCCTGGTGAAAACGTTCTCCGTGTTCCTCACTTAGATCTCCCAAATTTTCAGGAAATTTATTTAAATGACTGAATAAGAAATGCATTTTAATGCTCATATGGCATCCTAAATTTTTAAAATTTAGGAGCATGTCATTAACGAGTGTCTCGAAGTTTTTATGCTTAAAATTGCCCAAGAAATTGTTAACAACAACCACAAATGAATTCCAAGCTCTTTTTTCAAGAGTGCTCATTGCTTGTACGAATTCCACGTCTTTAATCAATTTTCGTATTTGTGAACCATCGAATATTCCTGCCGCCACTTTTTGAGTGCTAAGTGATGGAAACTTTTTGCTGAGGAACTGAAAACAACTTCCATTTGTGTTTAAGGCCTTGACAAATTGTTTCATTAGGCCAAGCTTGATGTGAAGCGGTGGTAAAATAATTTTATCCTTTTTTATCAGCGGCTTATTAATAATATTATTTTTTCCCATGTGTACTTCAGTCCTTTTCGGCCATTCTTTTTTAGTCCAGTGCTCTGCACTTGCCCTACTATCCCATAAGCAGAAATAGCATGGGTATTTAGTATATCCTCCTTGGTGGCCTAAGAGTAAATTTAGCATTTTTAAGTCGACGCAGACAATCCACTCATGCTTGGAGTACTGGAGTTTCTCCAAAACTATTGAAATGTTTGAGTATGTTTCTTTTAGAGTCACTGAGAAACCAATCGGAATGGACCCGTATTTGTTTCCATTATGCAAAAGCACACATTTCAAGCTACTTTTGCAACTGTCAATAAAAAGTCGCCATTCACTTGGGCAATATTTGGACAGACCCATTTGTGCCATCAGGCCACCCACGTTTTTGCAAACAACGAACGTGTCTTCTTGCGAAAAAAATGGCAAGAGTTCTTGTTCCCTGTATCTATAGTAGGATGCTTTACAGTCCTTTTGAAGTAACTTTTTTCTTTTAAGTCTGGAAGCAAGCAGTTCGGAAGACTCTTTCGACAGACCTAGCTCTCTGCACAAGTCGTTGAGTTCATGCTGACTTAATGGTTCAGGATTCCCGTTTTGTCCTGTATAATCAAGATCTTCATCGTCTTCTGTTTCCCCTGAACTTTCATTTTTAAATGAGAGGGACAACTCATCTATTGTATGCGGTAATGGTCGTTTAGCAGAGTCCAGATTCGGATACAGCCAATTTTTTTTGTTTGTCCTATTAATTCCTGATATCTTGGTTTGACAAAAATAACAATCGTCAATATGGTTTTTTTGTCTGTTCCATATCATTGGAGTCCCAAATTTTAAGTGGTGACGCTTTTCATTTTCCCACTGCTGCAAATGTGCTCGGCACGTGTTGCAAATCATGTTAGGAGCGAAATCCATTTCACTATTTTGGCGGAATCCAAACAATTTTAAGTACGTGATCTTAATTTCATGCGTTATTGGCCTTCGATATTGTTTGAAAGTGTATTCCCCGCATACATGGCAAAATACATCTTTGTCGTTATGACAAGGTGTTTGACCATCTACAAAGTAAAGTGTATTAAATTAAAATTTGAATTTTTTTATTGCTCTTGATATTTACCCGTGCTTCTGGTATTCATTGTTATTTCTTTCAATATTTTAAAGTTTTATTGACCGAATACTGTGCCTTTTTTGGTTGAACTTTGGATTTTCCACGACTTAAATTTAAAAGCTTACTAAGGTATAAATCGATTATTGTAAATTTTGTTTGCAATACACGGTAGAAAAAATTAGTAAAAAATGGGGCAACGCTACCATTGAAAACAAAAAATTACCTTAATTTGTGGAAATTTTTTTACATAGTTCAATTAAGAGGTCTTCCTATGAAAATTTCGTCAAATGACGTGACAGATTCACAAAGTTATTCGCTTGCGAAATGGAGCAAGCTTTTGCACTACCTTGCATGAATGCGCATTCCTCCAAAAAATAAGAATGGTCAACTTCCTCGACATATACATTCGTTTCACAGATAACGCCTTTACTGAAATCTCTTTCCGCCAGGCATTTGTTGAAACTTGTAAAATCAGAATAGTCACAAGGGGCTTAATCCGTAAATTATAGTGAGTGCGGAACTCATTTGGACCATTTGTAGCCCACTTCATAAAATTTTAATGTAATTCTCGCTAGGTTGTTTGATATTAAGCAAATATGAATTTGGGGAAAATTGTTTGAATCTAGTACTGATTGAATGTTATTGTACATTTGCTTGACAATTAATGTAAGGACTATGTTAGATCAAGTAGTCTTTTAATACTTCCTATACAGATTTTGTGTATCAATCTAGTAATCCTGCCATAAATTTTAATTCATTTTTTCGGGATTAACCGCCTGTAACTTTGTCCATCGACAAGATTTATATGCAAAAAAATTTGTGAAATTAGAAGAACCATTGGGCTACATGCTAAAGTGGTTTTAATTAAAATTCAACCACCCCAAATGGCTGGTACACGGCGATTAAGTTTGAAAAATTTGTTATAATTTGATGAAAATTGCTCTTCAAAGGCCAATTTAGGCGCTTTTGGGTTTGCTGATGATGCTCCATTGATTTTTTTAGGCGACCTTAGTATGTATACTGTCGCATAGAGCTCATAAATACAGATATTGTTGCTCGGTGTAACCTCCATAATTTTTTAAAAGCCAAAAAAACAGCAAAATGGTTTTTCCGCGATATCTTGAAAACAAGAGCTGATGGAGAAAAACCGAGACCAGTTTTGGAATCAGTGCACAAAACTGAATCAGAATTTGTCATCAATAAGGCTGGACCAAAATGGCTGTTGGCCAGTGTAATTAGTACGAAATATAAACTTTCCACTTCTGACGTCGACAATTTTCCCCCCCCCTTATCCGATTTGGAATCATCTTCCAAATGACCTTAAGACAATTAGGAACGCACAGACATTTGGGGAAAAACTCACAAACCACTTACAAGAACAACAACAACATATTTCAATCTAAACGAAATAAAATTAATAGTATTTTTATTTAACCTAACATATAACATAATGTTTCTGAATCTGTCTTTATCTTAAGTAACAGAACTGATTAAAATTTCATTGTTTGTACAACCATTGGTAGTAACTAAAATCAAATCTATGTAATTGTGAATCGTTGTGATTAGTGTTATAAAATATAAACCATTAAACAAAAAAATAAAAAACACCAAATTAGAATTAGATGAACACGTTCAGTAAAATAAACACCAACGCGAGGTGAAGATCTAGTTCGCTTAAGTTTCGTGTTCGATAAAGTAGTTAGTGTGACCGCACACTGAATTGATTCATAAAAGAGTGACGACATCGCTATTATTGTCTTAGTTTCACAAAATCTTGAAAACATGTCGGACCTTTCCTATCTGGACACGATCTCGAACAAGGAACTGCTGGCCAAATGCCTGGAACACGGCCTGCCTGGTGTGCCAGTGACCGACAGCACACGAAATGTGATCGTTAAACGTTTAAAAGCGGCCATCTCAGGGACGCCGTTGAACAAGAGCCAGAAAAAGAACAACAACAACAACAAAAATGCTAACTCAGCTGCAGCTGCCAAGAAGGCTACTCCTAGACGTGAAACCATACACGGGGGCAGCAAGGCCAGCCACAGTCCGAGTCGCATTACCAACAACAATTACAAT
The DNA here is from genome assembly GCA_018904235.1 of Lordiphosa stackelbergi. Taxonomy (NCBI): domain Eukaryota; kingdom Metazoa; phylum Arthropoda; class Insecta; order Diptera; family Drosophilidae; genus Lordiphosa; species Lordiphosa stackelbergi. Next base: position 21,274 of record JAEIFU010000292.1, on the reverse strand, counting down.
GAGCACAGTCGCCGTACAATAGCTTACGGTCAGGGACAGGACAACACTTCAGTTTCTGGACGTTCTGTACAGACAACCACAACGGTATCAGATGTGGGCTCCCAGTCAGAGGATGATGATTACTGGATGGTGCAGGCACCACATATCCGTTACTCGAAACCCACACAAACATTGCCAAATCGTGGGGATCCGCAGCTACGTCGCTCAGTTTCATTGACCAAATCCGGAGTCTTGACCACGTCCTATACTCGAGAAGTGGAAAAACCCCATTACGATGATGTGGATATGCCACAGAGTCATACCTATGAGCGTCCGCCTGTACGCTCTCCTCCGCTACCCAGCTACGAGCCAAACTTTAGACGCACTATGGCTAGTGATTTGGGATCAGGGCCAAAACCAAGACTCACACAGACTCAGCTAAACTCTACCAGCTATCTGGAGGATGCTGGTTACAATCAGTCGCCTTTAAACACTCTTCATTCGCCCAGAAACACCTTTAGTGGTTCAGCCAGACCATTTGCCGAGTACACGGCCACCAACCCGCTGCAACAACGTCAGACCATTGGAGGAGGACGGCTGCTGCAGCCCACCGCCACAGTTAACACTCTCTATCCACAGTTGAATCAATTCTATGAGCCACCAGCACGGAATGTAACGGAACAGCAAACGGACAGCGAGTCTGAGTTAGAGGAGGAACCCCGCCTGAGACCTACCAGATATACTCCTCAGCGCACAACACCACTGGCCAGGCCACAAATAAGACGCCCAATCGCCCAGAATGATGCACCCATGCAACAATTTCGTGAGCTGATCAAATCGCTGAATGCACAATATCATTTGAAATATTATTTCTTTATTATACTGGCCGCAATGCTGGGCAGCCTGGTGTATGTGCTAATGACGCCTGTGTAGGGGATGACACTTGGTTGCTTAGAATCTGGATTCTGTTTACTTTTATTTAAACTAATTGACTTGATGAATCATTTTATATTAAATACGATGTTTTCTTCTATTTATCGCATTAAATTATTGTTAAATTGTTAAGATAAGTAAATAATGGAAATGTGTTAGGAGAAATAATTTAATAATACATGGATTGGGTTTTAAGATCACGGAAACACAATGTAATTGATTTAGTGACCTTTTTGATTATCAATCGTTATCATTAAGTTATGATTTTGTCCATAACTTTATAAAACAAGACGCGCACAACACTACAAAGGAGGATGGTTGACTGTATAGCTATTTTATGAATACCAATTCAATCTTCAGCAGTCTTGGACTGTCTTTAATGAGCTGGCAGAAGGTACCTCATGACAGAACTGCTAACTAAAGCTTTGACCCCTTTGCGGTGTTGTGGGTGGTTTGTTTTAGAAAAGTCTCGGAAATACTTTGCTTTGAGTTGCCAACGCGACACCTCAAAGGTCACTTCCTCCATCTGCAGCAAGCAAATGGAGCAACTTATTCAGTAAATGCGACGCTTAAGACGTGAATGGCAATATTGCAGATAACCAATGGCGAAACAGATGCTTAAACGGCCACGGGGGGATTTTTAGCTGTTATCCTTTTCGCCCACACTGGTTAAAACAGCTCACGCACGTTTAGTGTTTTGTTTCACTGTCAAACATCTTCAGTTTGGTCTATAATTTAACCATGAATCGTCTTACAAACGAACAAGGCTTGCAAATTATTGAATTTTATTATCAAAATGCGTGCTCTGTTAAGAAAGTTCATCGCGCGCTTCCTCCATTTTATGGTCAGCTTAATCGACCCACTGAAGCGGCTATTCGGACTTTTGTGACCAAATTTCGCACCAAATTTACATTGTTGGACATTAAACCACCAACACGCTTACATAGAGTGCGAACTGAAGAAAATATCGCAGCTGTATCGGCCAGTGTTAATGATGACCATCAATTATCGATTCGTCGCCGTTCGCAGGAATTGGACCTTTGTTACTCAACAACGTGGAACATTTTGCGGAAGGATTTTGGTGTGAAGCCTTTCAAAATACAGCTGGTGCAAGAATTGAAGCCGAACGACCTACCGCAACGTAGAATTTTTGGTGAATGGGCTCTTGGAAAGTTGGCCGAAGATCCACTTTTTTTTACCGAAAAATTGTGTTCAGCGACGAAGCTCATTTTTGGCTCAATGGGTACGAAAATTAGCAGAATTGTCGATTTTGGAGTGAATATCAGCCAGAAGCATTGCAAGAGCTACCAATGCATCCAAAAAAAGTCACCATTTGGTGCGGCTTATGGGCTGGTGGCATCATTGGACCGTACTTCTTCAAAGATGATGCGAATCGTAACGTAACTGTGAATGGTGAGCGCCACCGTGAGATGATATCCAACTTTTTTTTGCCCAAAATGCAAGAGCTTGACTTGCATGACATGTGGTTTCAACAAGAAGGTGCCACATGCCGCACAGATCGTGCGATTTGACGCCTTTGGAATAATTTTTGTGGGGTTATGTTAAAGCTCATGTCAATACAGATAAATTAGCAAAATTAATGTCAAAATGGGAAAAACTGCGCTAGCACGCCCGTGAAACGGAATATCTTCAAATGGATAATAGGTAAATGTAATATATGCTTACATAAGTTCAATTTAATTGTTTACCCATGAAAATTCAATTAAATAAAGTGTTTTTAAAAAATTTTAATTTTTGGGCCAGGTTGACCTCTTGGTGGAAATGCCCATATGTATACTGAAAGATGAGGAGGGTGAAGATTTTGGTTAGCTGCATTCACTCTTTAATGTTCGCTCTCTCTTTGTGCCCGTTAGCAACAGTGCGGCGCCATGTATGTGTGTAAAATGTTCATTTTGAATACATCAAATAAATTTACGTCAGAGCCGACCATGCATAACTGAGTGTCAGAAAGAGAAGAGCATATTTTTCTGTCCTCTCCATTTGGCTTGTCCTGCTCTAGACCAGAGCCGGCCATCCATAGCTACCAGGGGCCGAAGTCACTCATATTTTTATGCAAACGCGACCCGAACTTAGGTTGTGTGAATCGGTGAACACTGAATTGCATGTAAAAAGGCTGTTGTCTGGAGAGAGCTCTCATGCTTACTATACACACAAGCACACTATTCTGTACTTTACATTTGCCCGACACTGATTAGTTTTAGTAGATAAAAACCAAAGTTAACCCGTATATTTGTTTCTGTTTCGGTACTGAGAACCGGTTATGGTAATAAAGATATAGGTTAACTGGTTACGGTTATAAGAAACAATTTTATTCGATTTCGTTTACAAATTTTAAAGTGTTTTCAGCGGTTAAGGGTTACGTTTTCGGTTACGGTTTTAATCTCTGATCCAGACAGAAGGCTGACTTGGATTCGGCACATGGACGCCAAGAAGACTCACACGAAGCTTGAAGCTAGTCAACTACACTGGCTAATAAACTCCCGCTCTCCACTCAGCTTAGAGGAAACGCATGTTCATCCAGCATCGAAATCATGCAAAGAATGCAAAACAAAATCTTAAGAACAATAACCGCCGCACCTAGATATATCCGGAACGAAAACATCCAGAAGGACCTTAATATACCATCCAATTGGCTTGCCGACAAACTAATCATACAACAAAGTCATCATCTCATCCCAATCAATTAGCTAGAACACTTATCCAAGTCAATAACCACACCCGGCTCAAAAGGAAAGGCCTACCAGCCCAGCGTCCGATGTAAGGGCCGTCTTACCAACCATCCCTCTTTAACCGAAGGACAAGTTAAAAATTAATATCTTAAGATTTGAAAACTTGTTGTAAGTCTCTGTATAAGAAGATCCAATAAATAAGAAGATTCAAAAAACAACGAAAAGTCGGGCACTTGTGCCCAAACAGTGTGGCCATATTTTGTGTATAATAATTGTTATAATTCTTTGCTAAAAGTGTAATACAAATTCAATCAGTTTGTCATTGCTGTCACCCAAAAGTAACACCATCATTTTTTTTTGATTCGAGAGTTGCAACGAAATGGGCCGCAATCGACTCCTAAGAAAACGCTGAATGTCTACCAAGTAAGCTGTTCTTATAACCTTTAAAGTTGTGGTAACTGCCTGGACTTCCTACTACGGCATCTCGCATGCATAGTTTGTGGTCACATAAAACTTGCAGTTTTGCTGGATAGATATGTTGGCGAGAAAAATAAACTTAATGGTTTTTAGCAGGTTTTCACGTAGCTTGATCTCGCTTCCGTCGATAAATCCTATACAGGGGGCAACTCATGAAAAGTTGAATTCAAAAGTTGCTGACGCTCAGCTTCATTGGGCCAATGTATATACTGCGACATAAGCCGCAAAAATTCTGTAAATATCCTTTTCGTAATGATGGTTAAAGTTTCACCATCAGCGATTCCAAATATTGTACACATTATTCGAATAGATGCACCTTCTCCAGAGGAGCCCAAATGAAACCACACTATGATTGAGCCATAAATCAATTGGCATTTGATTTTTGAATCCACTTGTTGCAAAAGCTTCGTCTTCCTTTATCAATTCCAGCAATATTCCAAATTGGTTCCGAGCGCAAAATTTGCTTAAAACGAAGCTCATCAAATGAGGTGTTATTTTGCCATCCAATGGTTTTGGGCACGTTAGAGATACCTCCTCGACGGCAAGAATATATGCAAGCGACATCGTCCATAAGGTCATCCAACAACTCATCCATTACGAAATCAAGCTGGTTTGATGGACATACATCTGCAAAAGTCGACAACAATTAAACGTGCAGTTAATTAATAGCAAAATAAGCACCTTCAATCATTTAAACTTCAATTTACTTGCTTTCCATTCAAGAAGAATATCTTTAATGCTTTGGTAAATGTCTAGTATAGCCGCTATACTATAGTATAGCCATATCTAGAGCATTTACCCAAATTTCGTGCCCACCGCCTCATTAGACTCTGATTAAGCCAAAGTTTTTCAGTCGCATATGAAAGATATTTTTTTTTTATGTTTTATGTTCACTTTGTTGAGCACATAGGCACTTGAGCAGTTTTGCCTGACTAGTATTGTGAGCAACCCCCTGTGCACGAAATTTGTGCACAATTACGTTTGACATTCCGCCTGTTATGTTTTCGAGAATTGGTGAGAAAAAAATTTCATAAATAAAAAATGCCAACTAAAAGCATTGGTAATTGTCTAGTATAGCGGCCTACTCTCAGAAAATTCCAAAAAATTCCCTTCGATAGATCGCGAATTATGAAGAATTTTCATGCAGAAAAAAAAACGGGGTCATCCGTGGTTTCTTTTTAAACGATTTTTAAAGTTGTAATTTTTGCCCATACAAATACATGCTTGATCACATATGCTTTTCGATCTCTGTTTGTTTTTTTCAAATAAATATATTAAAAATATTATTTTCCTATGACTCAGGGGAACATTTGCTTGAATTTCAATGCGAAAGTGAGGAAATCTTTACACCTATTTGATCTGTTTTGAACTCTTTTCCACGCCACCTATTGAGGTAAAATTCAAGGCGCGTTTTTTTTTAACGTGGTTTCCCCATGAGGCCTACTCCACGTAAGCCGCAGAAGGGCGTTTTTTTTAAGTGGTGTCCCCTAAGGAAGGGCCTAATTCACTGTCGTCTTCACCGTGCACTTCCTCTTCCTTCTATGAATTAATATTTTATGTTTATAATTCGCAATCCATCGATGAATATTTTTTTGTACCCAATAAAGTAAAATTTTTTGAGTTTGGGAGCAGCCCATCAACACCACAATACAAAAAACAACCACTATCAGCTAGTGTCGATCGTGCAAAATCATCTATTGCGCCGTGTGCGTGTGCGCCTGGCAGGCGGTGTGCTCCGACTAGCATGGATTTTGTTGTTGTTTACACTTCTAAGCGAGTTAATTGCGACGCAGTTTATTATGAGATTGTCTGACGCCAATTGCCAAAAAAGAATCTCGGAGCAATGGAAGCAAGGGCGTGCCCACCGCTGGTCTAATGCAATTAAATAGATCATCTTCTTTGGCAGATCGATTCGTCGCGAAAACAAGATTTCGCAAAGAATGCGAAAGAAGCGGATTTGACTCTACAAGGACTCACAGCTCAATCGAAATCAGCTTCGTTGCAGTCTAATATTTAAGACTCCGACTTCAGAGTGGTTCGAACTGGTTTGCATCTCTGAGTTTAGTTTAGGTTGAGTTAATCAAAAGTAAGGTCGTCTTCCAAAAAATTCTGATTTATTTTAGCTCTTTGTCTAGATGAAACTAATTTTGAAGTTGACCAAGTTTCGCAGCAATAAAACAGATTTGCAGCTTCAATTCATTATCCCCGAATGCGGGAAGCAAACATTACACAAAGAAAAAGAAGGTACATCTGCATGGCCTTAAAATTTTTTTGCTATACTTTGGATTTCTCCTCCAAATCCGCTTGTTTTTTTTTTTCTTCTTTCTTTATACATAATTAGAAAAATGTACTACATTATAATAATTTTGTATTTAAATAAACTAATTAATAATAAGTATTCAGTTTTTGTTGGTTTTTACTCTTTTGTATTTTGTGTGTGTGTGTATCCAGACTCTGAACTTTAAGCTAATATTTACAGCGGAAGGCGAGGGCTGACTAATTGAAATGGAACTTAAACTGGAAGGGCGATCCGTGCTGGAAGTGAGCAAACGGATGCTCGCCATGGAAACCACGCTGATTGCCCTCCGGGTCCAGAGGATCCTCACCGCTGTCGAATTGTCGGCGCTTCTCTGGATCGGTCAGCACTTCCTTGGCGGCGGCAATGTCGATAAATTTCTTTTCGGCCACCTTCTTTTCCTCATCCCGGAAATTGTCCGGATGCCATTTCTGGGCAGCCTTGCGATAGGCCTTGACTATCTCCTGTTTGCTGGCATTGCGCTTCACACCCAATATCTTATAGTAGTCCCTGCGCTCCGATTGCTTCTGCAGCTTCTTTGCCCGCTGGATGCCCTCCTTTGGCCCGATTGTTATTCTCGTCCAGATCGAGGGCAGCCTGATAGGCATGTATGGCATCATCATACATTTCGGTGCCAAGCAAAGCCTCGGCACGATCACAGTATACCTGAGCATCCTTCATGATGTCCAGAGCATCTTTGCAATGGGTCAAAGCCTTGACATATTGCTCATCTCCCGTATAGCAGGCACACAGGCTTTTATAGCCTTCATAACGGATCATGATCTCCTCTGGTTCGTGCTTCAACACAGCCTCACCGGACATGATGCAGTCTTGGAATTGTTTCTCCTCTCGTGCCTGATCGGCGCTGACCAATTGCTTCTCCACTTTGCGCAACTTTTTGTAAAAAGGGAAACAAAGTTTGTGCTCGGGATCGTATTTTAAACATTCCCTTATCTCCTTCAGGGCATTGGTGGCATGTCCAATTTTGTAGAGCAATTGTGCGATATTATAATGCCCCTCTGTGCTGTCCTGACTGAGACGATTCACCTGCCTTAGGTCGGCTATGGCCGAGAGTATATCGTTTACCTGGATATACGAATCGGAACGAGCCTGTCGGAAGGCCACCGACCAGGGTGAGATCTCCAGCAGTTGGGTTATCATTTGTATGGCATTCTGGTGATCTTCGTGTTGGAGTAATTGCTGTACCAGTTGCCATTGTTCCATGGCGGGCTGTATGCGTCCATAATGCTCATAGATTACAGCATTATTGGGCTCCTCCTGCAGCACTTGCTCAAAGTCCTTGATGGCCAGCTCATACTCCCCACTCTTCATATAGACCACACCACGCTGAGTGCGGGCGGCGGTAAAGTCGGGCTTTAATTCCAACACACGACTGAAGTCCTGAATGGCAAAACGGGTCTTGCCCAAGGCCAAATAGACTGTGCCGCGCTTGAACAAGGTCAAATAGTTAAGTGGATCGCCCTCTGAAATAAGCAGATGGTCAAGGATTATTAAAAACCGAGGATTGATCCCGATTGTCACACCCACCTACTGCCGCATGATAGTGCGTCAGGGCATCTGACAGTTGACCCCTGGCCAAAAACTCTTTGCCCAACTCCAGATGATTCTCGATGTCCGCCTGATTGGGCACCGCCTCGGCGCCTGCAAACAAGAATGACGTGTATTCAAACTGAAGCTTCAGGTCAAAGTTTTATTGCTTGTTTATTTACCTTCCAAGAAGAGTTCTAGCAGCAGTATAAGTACACAGGCGGCCAATTTCTTCTCTCCGCTGCCAAACATAAGAATATCGCTCAGAGGCAAAGCCATGACGTGGTTTTTGCTTCAGAGATGTGGTGGGTGTGTGAGCCAGTTGTGATTTTGATAATGCCAAAGTATCGACACGCACACACACACACATACAGGTGCTGCCTAATATATAGCCTCTGATTGTTTGTTGTTGTTGTTGTTGCTATAGATTTTATGTCCCGTTTTGGTCAATTTTTTTTTCAAGGCCCGTCCGCCCGCGTGTCTCTTCTCGGTGCTAGCTAATCGTGCTCTTTGTTTTATTTGAAATGCTGGCCTTGTCTTCCATTTGGCATTGCTGCCGCTGCAAATGATGGGAACTGCAACAGTTTTCAGTTAATAACTTTTCGCTTATAAATATAAACTGAAACTGACGTGTCGGTGACTTCCCCCTTCCCCTTTTCTATGGTTTAATCGCTGCGCTAGCGATGTGAGTCGTTATTCCAAACAGCAACGTATATCGATAGTTGAGAATTTAAGGGTTCTAAATACACGACAACTAGAACGATATTGTTCCCGACAATAACGAGTAATTTAATTATGATTGAATGAGAAAATATATAATTTAAGGTTGATCATTGACCATTCGATGAAGGTGTTTTAGTACAATTACTCTTTTATTGAGGTTATTTAAATTTAGTCACACGTGCCTTGAAAAATCCAGGGATGCAAGCCGCTTGAAAATAAGGACTGGTTCGGTTCAGTGGTTCACACAGTTTTTGAACCGCCGGTTCGGTTCATTGCATGGTCTTGGGGCTTACTGAACCGCGATTTCGGTTGGGTTCGTGCTTAATTCATTTAATAAACTAAAGAAATATATCTTTTTTATACAAGTAGTCATATTATTCATTAAGATACAATTAGGTTTTTAGTTATTAATAGCTGTACCGGCGAGCGTTGCTTACAATAGTAATGTTTCAAACTTTCACGAGCAATCTCACTAATATTACATTTTTACTATCTATCCAGTCAATGTGAAATTTAAAATAATTTCAAGATATTTGGTGTGGTGATGTAGATACTACATACAAAATATATATAACTTGGAGGTTCTCCCTCGTTTGCCCACCACTCAGTTCCACCCTTCTGTATTTCTGTAATCTAATACTATTAATTTGTTATTTTAGTGTTCTTCGGTATATATATGTTCAAATTTCAAAAACATATTATTACTTAGCTGTAAGCATTCTATATACATTAAGACACTATATATCATCTATATTGTTTATACAAGTCTTTTGTACTTAGGGCGTTACGCCATATTAATTTTATATGTGTATTTGTGTATGTGTACCTCTCCCGCTGCACCACTATAGATCCAACGGCCACCCCCTTCCCCCCCACTCCACCCAATTTTTCCCAACCTTTCCACCCAGTTTTCCCCCCATTTCCCCCACACACCCCCCATTCTTAACATCCACTTACCACCAACTTCCCACCCACATCCCACCCACTTTCCACCTACATCCCACCCATTTCCCATATACATACCACCCACATCCCACCAACTTCCCGCCCACATCCCATCCACTTCCTACCTACATACTAATACATCTACATCCCACCCACATACCTCCCACATTCAACCCTTATACCACCCACTTCCCGCACTCTTCCTGCCTACATACCACCCACATCCCACCCACTTCCCATCCACATCCCACCCAAATCCCTCCCACATCCCACCCACATACCACCCACTTCCCAGTGAGCATCCCGGTGGTATTTCAAACATCGGAAAATGAAAACACAAATAAATGCTCATTTTGACATTACAAACCGAGTTTCAAGTCAATCGGGTGAAAAATAGTATTTTTCATGCAGAATTTTCCGGGAATTTTCACCAGGGGGGCGGATTTTTTTGACACTGAAAAATCACATTTCAAATTATTTCGTATTCCACCCTTACAAACCGAGTTTCAAGCCAATCGGATGAAAAAATATTTTTTTATGCAGAATTTTCCGACCTTAGTCAAATTTTTCCAACATCGGATAATCGCATTTCAAATTATTTTCCTTACATACTGAGTTTCAAGCCAATGAGATGAAAAATAGTTTTTTGCATGCAAAATTTTCTGACTTTTTATATTTATAGAGATAGGTCTCAAAGATTGACAGATTATGCTTAAAAATATCAAGTGACAAATTTATTCAATACATGCTTTTTACCAATAGTGGGTTGTCTAAGAATTTGAAAAATCCCGCTACTTAATGTGCTCCCCAATATGTACTGTAAAAGTAATTGTCTAGTATAGGGACCTTACCTTAAAAAATTCTAAAAAAAATTCCCTCCAATAGTTCACGAATTATGGAGAATTTTTATGCAAAAAAATCGCTTCGGAGTTCCATGGAAATGCTTCTCGTCAAGTGTCAATAAATACATCAATCGTCAATAAATAATTAAAATAGCAGAACGACCAGATTTCGTTAACGGTGTGACCAAACGTCGAACAAATTAAGCAATCACGCGAAAGCAAAACAGGTACGCAATTTTGTTTTTGCTACTGGTGAAATAAGGGTACTTTATACCTTCAGAAAATATTTTTTTATTTGCTTAAACGTTCTATTAGGTCGTGTACAACACTCTGTAAAACTTTCAAGCAGATCCGAAAACTTGATGTCAAAAAAAATAAACAACTCAATTCTTTTTTTCCCTATTCCTCTTATATGACCTTTTATTTTATCGACCTTCGTATTTTAATAATTTTATTTTATAATCTCTGGAGAGAGTATTTAAAATTTTCCGGATATAAATAAAGTATATATATTCTTGATCAGCATCAACAGCCGAGTTGATATAGCCATGTCCGTCGTCTGTCCGTCCGTCCGTCTGTTTCCATGCTTTCTCCTCCTTCAGTTTTAAAGCTATCTTAATCAAACTTTGCACGAAATCTTTTGGTACTAATATGCCTTACATTTGTCGGAACCGACCGGATCGGATGACTATAGCTTATATTGAGTACGAACAAGCATTCTAAACGAATATACAACTATTTGACTGAAACTGTCAAATTAAATCACTAGACAAATATTTTTAACCATTCAGTACTTCATGCTTTATAGAATTAAAACAAAAAACTTTTCAAATTAACGTAGTCTATTGTTAAACTTTTTCAACGAGGTCTTCGAAAATGGCATATTTTTATCAATCACTTGAATATGGACAAATGGGGATTTCATAGAGTCTTCTTTTTACTGCACGCTGCTAATATGTATGTCGGAACCGACCGGATCGGATGACTACTTCTTGTAGCTGCCATAGAAATGTACGTTCAGGGTTTTAGTGAGAAAAACTGTTTTGTTCTCAATATGACCGCTCTAAAACAGGGTCATGGGTAATATTGAATGTTTTTAAGCTGATCTGCGAAGTTTGGTCGAAGTCGCAACCGTTGAGACAAGCTTTTTCAAGTGTATCAGAACTGGTACAGACTGAGTTAGCTTGCCTATCCTGTTTTTAAATTACACCTAATATAATTTGGTGTGAACTAGGATATTTTTGATCGGTCAAAAAATAACGGAGCAATAGAGTGGGCAAAAGAAGGCGATTTTGAATTGATTTTGCCTTTGAAACCCCATAATCTGGTGGTTATTTGACCTAATAGTCCTATGTTTCAAATGTTTGATCCGGAATACAAACACAATCTGCGGGCTACAACATATTTGGCCAACATTGATTTCTGAATTTAATTAAACCGATTACCTATCGAATAAAAAACTAGCGGCTAAAATCACTACGCCATACCATCAACAATCAAGGAATTCGAATCCTTTATGCTTCCTCCATTGAACAATCAAGAAAATCTTAGTTTCTTCTGCTCACACTTTACACGACGGATTCAAGTTAAGAAGTTTAAATCTGATTAACCAAATCAATTCTATGCAGCAGCACACTTAACAAATTCGAATTCGACAATTTTTGTCGAAAGTGAAAACCGGAACAGGCCTGATAGTTTTTGTGTAATTTAATTTTCTGTAAACCTTTAAAAAATGGCACCTGAAGGTATACAGAACCCATAAAGTCACTAACAGGAAGAGGCTGTAAGACATTGTGGAAGAATTTATGATGTAAAACAATCTAGGAGAACTGTGTAGATATTTAATACCGAATATCTTTTACTGAGTCAAGCACAAACTCTAAAAAACTGGAGCACTTTTGACTCTATCCATTGTAGAATAGGTTTTTTCTCACAAATGAATATTTTATTATAAGCAATTTAAGGCCAAAACTTGGGTGAAAGTTGGGTTTGTTTTTCTCAGGAAAAATTCTTGAAAAATCTAAGCCAATTTATCAAGCACTCCATATGGTTTTCCTACCTTTACACTCATGCGGAAGTTCAATGCCATCAGTGGGGTGGGGCTGTAAATCATAATCGAATCACCACCACATCATCGAGAAAAAAACCCTCTATTGACAATGCTTAATTACACAGCCAGAAGCTGCTTCACACTTCTAAAGAAATAAGATAACGAAACGCTTTGATATCTAGCAAAGGCCAAGTGCAATTCACCTCGATACGGGGGAGAATATATCGAGTCTGATGTCAAATATTGAGTTTAGTCTGAAAGGGTCGGCATGATCATGCAGAAGCTTCTTCTACTCCAACATCTACTCCTAGTTCTATGTCCCCTGGCTTTCGCGGGATCGGTGGTGAAACGTCAACCGGATAGTCGCATTGTCAATGGAAGGGACGCCAGCGACGGTGAATTCCCTATCAGCTCTCGCTGCGCCGTCAAACCATACACATTTGTGGAGCTTCCATTTTGAGCGATAATTGGGCCATAACCGCTTCTCATTGCATTGATGGACACGAGCATTCACCCCAGGAGTTTACCCTGCGTCTGGGCAGCATTCTGCGTTCGGTCGGCGGGAATGTGCAGCAGGTCCGGGCCATTTACAAACATCCTTCGTACGAGGCCAAGGACATGAATTTCGATGTGGCCTTGCTGCGAACTGCAGCTGGAGCTCTCACCGCCAGCAATAGCAACGGCAAAGTGGCTCCCATACGATTGCCCGAGGTGGGTGAAGCCATCGAAGAGAACCTATCGGCTATTGTTTCCGGATGGGGTCATATGAGCACAACCACACCAATTCTTTCTTCGGTATTGAAGAGTACCACGGTTTTTACGGTTAATCAGGAGAAGTGTCACAACGCCCTGCGATTTCATGGAGGAGTCACCGAAGCGTAAGTGAAGCCGAGTGGGATACTTTGACAAAAAGTAACTAATTAAAAATCCGCACGGTTGTTTTCGTAGCATGTTCTGTGCGGCTGCACGCAATACTGATGCTTGCCAGGGTGAGTAACGTTCACTGAAGCGGAGAGAGAATACATAATTATTTGGCATTTTTATAGGTGACAGTGGAGGACCCATTAGTGCACAGAATAAGCTCATTGGCATCGTTTCTTGGGGAGTGGGCTGTGCAGATCCTTATTATCCAGGTGTCTATACCAGACTGGCTCATCCCAACATACGACGCTGGATACGTTTGCTAACCAAAGTGTGAACTAAACTATAACACTAGTTTACAGCATTTCCGATCCCGACCATTTGACAGTCATTTCATATGTAAATCCCTTCGCCGAGTTCAAAAATGTAGTCCAAATATTTTTAAGTGGGGCCGTTTTCGAGAAATCGCGGAAAAGCTAGTTTTTTAGAATCTGAAAACAGTACCTTTAGGAAAATGTGTATATCTTTAGTATCGATTCATTCATTATAAAATGGTAATGCTTTCTTGGAAGGTAATTGAACGCCGCCCTATGATTCATTTATACAACACTTCTTAATCCGGTGCTTGAATTCGGCGTTATAAAGGCTTTTTCGGCAACATTGCATTAAACTTATAATTTTTTTAAAAAGCTAGATTTTAAGTGCGTCACCTAAGATTTAGCTATTTTAAATACAACGCCACATAGTTCATTCAAATCCGTTGAAGAAATAGAAGTTATTGGCATTTAAGTTTAAAATTTAAGATTAAGAAGTTTTGTAGAATGAATGTAGGGCGTTCAATTACCTTCCAAGAAAGCATTACCATGTTATAATGACTGAATCGATACTGAAGATATACACATTTTTCCAAAGGTACTGTTTTCAGAATCAAAAAACTAGCTTTTCCGCGGTTTCTCGAAAACGGCCCCACTAAAAAATCGTGATATGGATTTTTGGACTCAGCGGGTGAACTTACATAAGAAATTGCTACCAAACGTTCGGGAACGAAAATTTTTAATTATTTTGTAAACTACTGTAATTGTTAGCTAATAAATGAAATATGATTTGATTTAAATAATGTAGATTGGGATAGAAATCGAAGCTACAACGAATAGTCTACAATTTTAATTTAGAAGGAGAATGAAATTTTGGATGGTGCTAGGGAAGGATGTGATGTAAGAGGGCATCTTAATGTATAAAATATACAATTTTGCAACATAAAATCGTTTTATTTTTTCTAAATTATGCTTCATACAGCCATGCCTTTTCATTCTGTACTAGTCTAAACCAAGAACTCACTGTATATCATGCAATATTTTCGTTGTTTTGTCGGGTCGGGTAGCTGGTCTTTTTTGCTCATAACTTGAGTATCGATTATCCGATCAAATCGATAAATAAACTTGATTACTAAATATCTCCAGAAGGTACGGAACATCAATCTACAAAACTGTGAGAGATCTTACGTTTTTCAAAATTGTGAGGGCGGAATTATCACTTTCAGACCCTTCTTTGCGTGGCCCTGGTATCTCTAAATAAAAACCAGCGTTAGGTAATTTGGCTGCTGGCAAAACAGGCTTTATCGCCGGGCTTACAACAAACATTAAATAGCGTGAATAAAACGCTATATGGTGCGAGTGACTAGCTCCTCTGCTAAAAGCTGAATGTTTATTGAGGTATTGGTTTTTTCATTATATACATTTTTGGTTTTACCCCAAGCAGCGTAATGCTTCTCTCCAACAATCTTATTACTACTTGGGTTACTACTAGTTTTGAGTTTGTAATTTCTATTTTTATGCGCCTCGGCTTGAGGCGACCGCAGGTAGTGGTCTTTAAATGCACTGTTCAAATATCTTTGAACATATTGCAGAGGGCAAACAAATTGTATTTTTACTTTACATGTACTGTTTGCAACTAAACCTAAATAAATCCAACTAAATCAACTTAACCCAACTAAACCTAAATAAATCCAACTAAACCTAAATATATCCAATTAAATCCTAAATTATCTTTTACAAAAGTGTCGAACAACTAAATTAAATATTTCATGCTTAATTATATGTTCAATGGTGTTGGAGATGGTGTGTTCAATTTTCGGTAGAACCTTAACATTTTTTTTAATAAATAACTAAATTTTTAGTAAACACACTGTTTATGTAATCTACAAGTGCATAGTTGAATATGCCATTAATATTTTTTCTTTACAATAGGGGAAAATGGGGGGTTCTGAGCCGCTGGGGGTTGTGAGCCACTCGAATATTGGCCACAAACAAATTTTTATACTTTTTGTTTATGTCATGTGTCTCCCTTCTTATTACCTAACTTTTGGCAAGCAACCTATCAGTCTACACCTTCTTTAAGTTCGTGAACCAGAACTCGACTTTTTTCAAAAAAGAAAGTTATATATGAGAAAAATTGTTCATTTTTACAATCTTGAGAGAGAGAAAAATTTATTTAATAAAGAATAATGGCTTAAAAACACGAAATTTGAACTTTTAGATGGGTGGCTCACAACCCCCACAAATTTTCGAAATGTCAAAAAAATATTCATGTACGACTGAGTTGTATAGCCATGTCCGTCTGTCCGTCTGTCCGTCCGTTTTCGCTTTCTATGCTATCTCCTCCGTCAGTTTAAAGCTATCGTAACCAAACTTTGCACGAAGTCTTTTGGTACAAATACGCTGCACATTTGTCGGAACCGGCCGGATCGGATGACTATAGCATATAGCTGCCATAGGAACGATCGGTTGTAAAGTAGTTTTAGTGAGAAAAACTTTTTTGTTTTCAATGCTATCGCTCCCAACCCCCGTATTTATAAGTTTTTTATGCTTTCACATAATTTCAGCAAGTTTTATGCAAATCGGGCAACTATATAGTATAGCTGCCATACAAAATTTAGGTCTGGAAAAAAGTATTAGTATGAAAAACTTTTTTGTTTTTAATGCTATCGCTCCCAAACTTGTTACTGATCAATATGATATGCTAACACATAATTCTAACAAGGCTGATCCAAATCGGACGACTATAGCATATAGCTGCCATAGGAATGATCGGTCGAAAAAATAGTTTTAGTGAGAAAAACTTTTGTGTTTTCAATGGTAGCGTATTTTTACGTTCCAGTTATAAATATTATCGGTCTCAACACAATTTTAAAGAGTTTGATCAAAATCGGATGAATATATCGTATAGCTGCCATATAAAAAACTGACAGGAATATATCATGCTCCAAGGGTATATAAACTTCGGTCGAGCCGAAGTTAGCTTTCCTCTATTTTTTTCAATTAAAAAATAAAAAACCCAAAATTGTCGAAATAAAAAAAATTTTTTTTAAAAAAAAAAAAAAATTTTATTTTTTAAAACTAGTGATGAGGAAAGTTTTGTGCATTTTTACTTAAATTACAAAAATTTACAGGACGACAAAATATTGATTTTTGTGCGAAGTAATGTTCGAAAAACAAAACTATGATAACAACCCCCCACTCTCCCCTACATATTTGTGTAGTTTGAAGGCAATAAGAATATGCCATAATCACCAATAATCATCAATTTGGTGCCGTCCGATTGTGTTGCTGAATCAATTGTACGACATATTAAAATAATTTTTTTTACAATTTTCCTAAAATTTTTGTCTGCCTACTATTTATAACGTTTCTAGCAGCTCAAAAACAAAATTAAGGGGAAATTGGAACTTTTAAAGCCTTTTCGAGGCCATTAAACCTCAATATATCTGATTTTGGATTTTTGATAAATTTTCTATAAAATATACAGAGTTTTTTGAGCCAAGTTGTGCAATGAACTAAACCAAAAATTACTTTTCATATAAGGCAGGTTCGGTCTATTGAACATTAATACTGTTAAACTGTTTACTAATTAAAAGTTAGCTATTTATTAAATTTGGTTAGTTTTAAGTACAACTACATTTTAATAAATCGCTTAAAAAAAAAAATTAAATGGATTTCCTTTTTCTAGCAACCTTTTCAAGTTTATCAAACTTTGCACTTTGGTAGCCAGTCTTGGGTCACCCTGTTGACCTACAATTTAGAGCTTAAGCTTATTTTAAAGCTACTAAAATTCTCTATCAAATTTTGTAAATATCTCTTTCCGTTCAAAAGTTACGATTTTTGCAACACTTTTCACAGTCCATCAAAGTGGGAAAACAAGGTACAAAAGTAGTACTTCAGTAAATCGGCAATTACTCAACTAATTTAAAATTCTTATTCTTTTTCTTCAGAATTGATGCATCTTTAAAAAAAAACGGAATTTCCGTTTAGTTTTTATACGTTCCCAAACGTGACTTTTGAAACCAAAACGAAAGGCAAAGCTAACTTCGTCTGTACCGAAGTTTTGATACACTTGAGATAGCTTGTCTCAACGGTTAGCGACTTCGACCAAACTTCGCAGATCAGCTTAAAAACATTACATATTACCCATGACCGTGTTTGAGAGCAGTAATATTGAGAACAAACAGTTTTTCTTACTAAAACCCATTTTCCGAACGATCATTTGTATGGCAGCTACAAAAAAAAAAAAAGAAAAAATATAAGACTGGGCAAAGTTTCAGCTCGATAGGCTCCAAAACAGGATGTAGAAAACGGACAGACTGATGAACAAAGCCCAACTGACCCGCTCGTCATGCTGATCAAGAATATATATACTTTTATGGTCGGAGATGAATAAAGAAAATTATAATAACTTATTAAATAAAAATATAAATAATTTTATTACTTTCTAATATGTGACCGCTATCATTCGCTGCTTCAACTTCTCTTAAGCTACTAATTTTTTTTACCGAACTTTTTTGCTTTGGTCCAGGTTTAGTTTGGGAAAGACATAAAATTTTGTCCGTAAATGCAAAATTCGAATTCCCAAAAGTCTCGGTAACAAGACTCTAAGCGGTTTGCAGCCCTGATTCATACTTTCTGGAGGCGCCAGCTCCACAAACGCTAAAAGGCGCACAGTGGCCGGTTTAGTGATATTTGCAAAAATCGTAACTTTTGAACGGAAAGAGATATAGAGAAATTTAACAATAGCTTTCAAATAAGCTTAAGATCTATATTGTAGGTCAACAGGGTGACTCAGGATCGGCTGTCAAAGTGCGAAGTTTACAGCACTGAAAAGGTTGCAAGAAAAAGGCAAGATCATTTTAACTTTTTGTAAAACGATTTATTAAAATTTTTAATAAAAAGCTAACTTTTAGTTAGTAAAAATATTTATTTTGTAGGAAAATAATTATTTTTAGTTAATTATATGATAAATTTTTACTAATTAAAAGTTAGCAATTTATTAAATTTGGTTAGTTTTAAGTAGTTTTACAACTGCAATTTTAATAAATCCCTTAAAAAAAAGTTTAAATTGATTTCCTATTTCTAGCAACCTTTTTAGTTTATTAAACTTTGCACTTTGGCAGCCAGTCTTGGGTCACCCTGTTGACCTACAATTTAGAGCTTAAGCTTATTTTAAAGCTACTGAAATTCTCTATCAAATTTTTTTTGAAATTTTGTAACTATATCCAAATTTTCATCTCAAATATATTTCATATAAATATATATAAGCTTCGCAAACAATAAATCTCTTTTTTGGTTCCAAAGAGATTTGACGATTCTTGCAACACTCTTTTGCAGTCCATCAAAGTGGGGAAAATAAGGTACAAAAGTAGTACTTCAGTAAATCGGCAATTACTCAACTAATGTACAAATTTTTTTATACATTTTTCTTCAGAATTGATGCATCTTTAAAAAGCAAAAGACCAAATTGCAATCGGAATTTCCGTTTGGTTTTTATACGTTCCCAAACGTGACTTTTGAAACCAAAAAAATAAAAAATTGATCAGTTTGAAAAATTGTTCATCTTTGAACCAC
Organism: Lordiphosa stackelbergi; assembly: GCA_018904235.1. Taxonomy (NCBI): domain Eukaryota; kingdom Metazoa; phylum Arthropoda; class Insecta; order Diptera; family Drosophilidae; genus Lordiphosa; species Lordiphosa stackelbergi. The sequence continues at coordinate 2,036 of JAEIFU010000292.1, read as the reverse complement.
TGTAAAATCCAAAATAATTGATCAAATTCAATAAACCAAACATTTTCGGGCTATCTGTGGTTCCCTTTATTAAATTACTACTATCAATTTTTGATTTTTGCAACGCTAATTTCGCCAAACCGGCCACTGTGAGGCGTTCACTAAAGTGCAAGATGTGCAGGAATTGGTAAGTTTTAAACTCTTTTCTTATTTATAAGGCTAGGGTAATTATTCAAACTCATCCCTTATCTTGTACTTTCTTTACTCTGGGTTTTATCAGACAGAAATCCTTAATCCAAAGAGCAACCTCCAGGACAATTATCAAAGTGTATTTCATTCCAATGGGGACCGGCAGATATGTGCGTCAAAATAGCGACGATATTTAGCGACGATTTGGAACGATGGAATCTGGAACACTAGGGCAATTTTTATTTTTAAAATTTTACGTTAATTAAAGACATAATTGAACAACTGCAAATGCAGAAATGTTAAGAAGACGTAAACTATTGTTTTAATTAAGTGGGGTGGATTAAAGCTTTTTGGATATTAAAATCAAGTGTTGAAAAATTGACTTTCCACCAAAATGAATATCTCAATTCCCAGCTCGCGAAAATGCACGATATACCAGCGTATTCAAGCATGGCTTTAGCTGTTTTTCAGTGAAAAGCTCATCAAAATCATGTGGAGCGTTTTCGAGATATCTTCATTTTTGTGAGACCACCTACCTTACCCGCCCATACAAAAAGCACCTGTTTGGCCTGGGTTACAATGTCACAACATACACTTACAGCTCGCGTAGCGCAATGCACGGTACACCCTTGAATTTGTCATGCTTTCGACAACATTTTAGTAAAAGTTAGATCAAAATCATGTGGAGCGTTTGGGAGAAAAGGATGTTTTGTAGACATTACCAAATGCACTAATTTAAAAAGAATTGGCCCGCGCCAGAAATGGAACCAGCGCAGTATTGGAACTAGTTCATATTCCTATCGATATGATCATTTGAATTGGGAAAATGGTCTGCCTAAATCGTCGTTGGATAAATAGCGCGATTTCCGCTCGCGTAGCCCTATAGGCGGTATGCAGGATTGTCTGTAATTATTTCCGCATCTTTTGCCCCCACCCTCATCAAAAATCATGGAGGGTTTTTGCAAAAATGCACTTTTGTGGTAGGCCAAAAATTCAGCCGCACTGGCAAGGCTGCCGCCTACTACTCGATGGCCACATATGGTCTGCCTAAATCGTCGCTAGCTAAATAGCGGGGATTTCGCTCGCGTAGCCCTATAGGCGGTATGCAGGATTAATCTGTAATTAATTCCGCATCTTTTGCCCCCACCCTCATCAAAATCATGTGGAGGGTTTTTGCAAAAAATGCACTTTTGTGGTAGGCCAAAAATTTAGCCGCACTGGCAAGGCTGCCGCCTACTACTCGATGGCCACATATGGTTCGCTCAAATCGTCGCTAGCTAAATAGCGCGATTTCAAGCTCGCGTAGCCCTATAGGCGGTATGCAGACACCAATTAATTCCGCATCTTTGCCCCCACCCTCATCAAAATCATGTGGAGGGTTTTTGCAAAATGCACTTTTGTAGGCCAAAATTCAGCCGCACTGGCAAGCTGCTGCCTACTACTCGATGGCCACATATGGTCTGCCTAAATCGTCGCTGCTAAATAGCGATTTCAAGCTCGCGTAGCCTGGAGGAAGGGTATGCAGATTAATCTGCATTAATTTCGTGCGACGTTTTGCACCTCCCTCTATCAAAATCATGTGGAGGGTTTTTGCAAAAAATGCATTTTGTTTCAGGCCAAATATTCAGCCGCACTGGCAAGGCTGCCGCCCACTACTCGGATGGCCACATATACATATGGTCTGCCTAAATCGTTTCGCTAGCTAAATAGGGCGATTTTAAGCCTGCGTAGCCCTCTATAGGCGGTATGCAGTGATTAATCTGCTGTTTCATCCCGCATCTTTGCACCTACCCTCATCAAAATCATGGAGGGTTTTTGCAAAATATGCATTTTTCTTTCAGGCCAAAAATTCAGCTGCACTGGTGGCA